>LOEQ01002477.1:194609-204763 GCA_001685075.1 Bramus lutescens
AGACAGACAGACAGACAGACAGACAGACAGACAGACAGACAGACTGGGCCTGGCATTCACTTTTTAAACCCCAAAGCCCACCCCCAGTGACATAATTCCTCCAACAAGGCCACGCCTCCTAACTGTTCTAATCCTTCTCAAACAGTGCCACTCCAATGACCAAGCATTCAAATACATGAGCCTATGGAAACCATTCTCATTCAAACTACCACAGCTACCATAACCTTCTGCATATTCAACCATAACAGTCTCCTAACTAGTGACCTGGCTTTTACTACTTTATTTCCACACAGCTCTCAGAGGGATCATTTTAAAGTACTCATTATATAGAGTCACTTCCATTTTGACAATTTTCTACCCAGTTAAGATAAAAATATACTTTCTCACAGCTTCTAAGGCCTGCATGCTCCAGCCCTTGTCATCTGTGCAGTCATCTTATTCCAGTCTCACCTCATTCATAAACCCGCTCTGCCTTTGTGGATACTTCAACTCATCCACCAAGTCCTTTCTGTCCCCAGAGTCTTTGCACTGGCTCCCTGCCCTGACCCTAAATTGTTCTCACTTGTAGTTGTCCCCTTCTATGACACATGTGGCACTACCAGAACTTCGTTGATGTCTGTACTTAATCACTGGTCAATGCAGCTCCATTTTTAGCTTAGAAATCATCCTCAGCAACCCAAAAAGACCTTTACTGAAACTCCAAACAGTTTCCTTCAATAGTTTCATGACATCCGTTTCTTTCCTTTCCCAATGTTATCTCGGACGGGTAGTTTTTTTCTCCAGTAGAATGTAAACTCCCTTCTGGAGTGTCGTTCTCATCACCCACAGCAGTGCCCAGCACAAAGGCTTGTTGTTAACATCTAGAGACTGATGGAAACATGCAAGTGAGTTTCATCTGAGTGCAACATGCAGAACCAAAGACAGCACACGCAAAAGCTAGAAGCTAGATGTTAAAGCGTGAAGGTTTGAGCAGAGTTTCGTTCGCCAGGCATCAACAGATTCTAGCTTGTGTATGTACACTGGCATCAGGGGAGCCACTTACTGGAGACATTTCTAAAGGTCGCTGCCTTCCATTCAGCAAATACAGGTGCCATTCTTATTCATCTATGAGGTACGACTTTGTAGAAATATACAGTAGAGAAGTTGTGTACCACAGTATGAATGATAGCAACATGAGATGTCATTGCAGGCTGTTTACTCAAAAATCTTCACGTCCTTACCACAGCCCCCTTGAACTCACCGTGCCTGCCCCCAGCTTAGCCCATGACTCACAAGTACATGCAGCAAAGTCCAGCAGAGGGCACAGCTTTGACCGTCCCTTCCCTTTAAAGACCTCTGATGTTCTCATGTGTAGGTCTATAATTGAGATCCTCAATTAGTCACCTCATCTCTGATACCCACTTTTCTCTTCCAGCCAAGATCAACCTTCAGCCCACACAATGGAAGTGGACAAAATGAGGTAACAGCTTTCTGTGTGAGTCACTCAGACTGATTCTGTTCAGAGAGCACTGTAGGGGGAGCAGCCAGAGCCCAGGCAAATGTTTCACCATCCAAGAACTGGCAGACAGCCCAGGAGACACTCACCTGACGATGGACTTGCCGGATGAAACTTAGAGGAAATACATCCCAACAGCTGCAGAAAGAATCTCTTGGCTCATTCACAGCAACACTCTTCTCAATTAAAAACACTGTCATCATTCATAGTGCACCGTGAAATCTTTCTTCAATGTGTTCACATTTCTACAGACCTCCTACTCTGGATCTTAAAGATGGGACCTTTATGTGCAAGGACAACATCTCTAAGCTCCCGTTCCACCCACACAGCCCCTATATCTGGCACAGAATTGGTTCGCAGACTCTGAAAAGAAAAAAAAAAAACCAGGAGAGATGTCTATAAAACTGTTTCTTTGTTGAATATTCAAAAGAAAGTGGTAAATGGTTGGGAAAGGCTGTGTTTACAAAAATAATTTTTTTTTTGGTTATTCCCAAGAGATCCTTCAATTCTTCCCAGAGAGGTCATCTCTCGGGTGCTGTCAGCTAAACAGATTGGCAACCAAGCAGAGGTGTTTGGAGAGGTCTCCAACTAATGCAGCCAGAGGAAAACTGCCAGAGAAGCAGGACTCCTTAGAGAAGTAAATTGAAGGATATTTTGGAGATAAAAATAAATCCTTTCGGAAAATGAAAGATGAAGAGTTGCTGTATATACAACGTTCCCTGTTCTAAACGATGATGCCAGAGCCAGCGCTGCAGCGCAATGACATAAGCAGAGATGCTCTCAGACATGCTGGGCAGAGATCCGCCTGAAACATCTGCCCCACCCCATGCCCACAGGACTTCCCTACACAGTATTCGTAGCTGTTTTGTTTTCTTCATAGTCCTGCTGGACCTCCACTGGAATCTTTGGGTTAGTTCTGCAGAAGGATTTTGGAAACCAATCTAAACACAGAGGATGGCAAAAATAAGGCTGGGTTGTCTAGTGAAGAGTCTGAGTAGATACCGTTTCAGATGTTTTGTTCCCCAAATAGTCAGCCCTATAAGAAACATGGCGGTCAAGAACCCTCTCAAGACTGAAGCATTTCCAGCCAGAAGTTCTAGAACTCACTACAACAAGCAAACAAAAAAATTGAGGGAATTAAGAGACTGAAAATCCCCCCAATAAAGGGGTTAAATGTAGAATTTTGGGGTTCGGACTGGAGGGTAAAGGGGAGGAAAAGAGAATGGAAGAGAAGAGATATGCTGTCTTTATGAGGCAATTCTACCACATCAGATTCACAATGAAAGAGACCAAACAGGAATTACAAGATAGAAGCAGAAAGATATATATATATTTTTTGGTAATCATTAAAGAACTCAAAAATCAAAGCCCTAGAACCGAACGGCTCATGGCCAAATCTGAGGTAACAAAGCACGCAGTCAAGAGATTGTATATGTCTTATAAAATCTTGTTTCCCAACTCCACCACAAATCTCAACTCCTCTGTCTACCAATAAAGTAGCCTTGACACCGAGCTTGAGAAGGTAGTACATGCGGGACAGTAGCTCACAGCTTGGCGTATTCTTTCCCATGGAATACAGCTCCTTTGTCATGGAGTCATTTTAATGACATAATAATACAAGGTAAGGTACCTTTATTACTTAAGTTGAGTGCTAAGGATATGCCTATATAACTCTCTGTATGCCTAAGGTAAGTACTACACATGCATGATAGTGCTCATGTCTTAGTTAGGGTTTCTATTGCTGTGAAGAGGCACCATGACCATGGCAGCTCTTATAAGAAAAACATTTAATTGGGGTGGCTTGCTTATAGTTTCAGAGGTTCAGTCCATTATCATCATGGTGGGAAGCTTAGTAGCATGCAGGCAGACATGGTGCTGGCTACCTCTTCATCAGAAGGCAACAGGAAGTGGACTGTGACACTGGGAGCACCTCAAGCATGGGAGACCTCAAATCTCACCCCCACAGTGACACACTGCCTCCAACAAAATCACACCTCCTAGTAGTGCTTCTTCTTTGGGGGCCGTTTTCTTTCAAGCCACTACAGCATGTATAAACGTACTTGCTATGTAGTTTACCAAGTATCTTAGCAGGTACTGAACATTTGTTTTCTTTCTTGCATAGTTATTTTTTGAAAAATAAATTTTAAGAGAATATTTTTAAATGGTATTAATAAATAATGCCTTTATAAGCATAATTTTTATTTGTTATATTAACTTTTACTTGTAAGAGATGACTCTTACAAATTGAAACTCAATCACCTGAAATGCTGAGATAATGAATTTATCAAGGCTAGTAACTAAGCTTAATATCTTGATTGGTTATAATACAGGATTCCTTGGCTTGAAATAAAAGATCAAACAATTACTTTCCATTTCCAAAGGTCAGTCAATAGCTATTCTGTCTCTGTAGGATCTCCTCTTATCCCCTATCATCATAAGCTCCACTCTTCTCCACAAACTAAACATAAAATGTAACTACTAAGCACAGAATCTGAACAACAGAGTATTCTTGAATGCACGCCAAAACTAAACAGTTCCAAATTATAAAAAGGCATACAGAGCCAAATGGCCTGTTCTAAGTAGGAATATGGTATAGCACGAATTCCAATTGGTATTAATAATAAAAACCTAGAGTCAGATATAGGGGTTCATGCTGAAGATCAGAGAAACAGAGCATCCAACCACTAGAGAGCTCTTAGCTATACCAATGCTCAGACCAAATGGGCGATTTTGTCTTCAGACTGCCTCCTCAGACGGCTTCAGACTGATGCCTCAGACTGCACTGAGCTCCTGTCTCTCCCCTCTTTATATTCCACTCTCTGTCCAGCCGTATCATTCCTGTCTTCACGTCACCAGTGCTGGGATTGGAGGTGTGTGATCCCAAGTGTTGGCATCAGCTCTATGTGAGCTCTGTTTCTCTTTTAGACAGATTCAATCTTGTGTAGCTCAGGGTGACCTTGAACTAGCAGAGAAATGCCTCTGTCTCCTGAGCCCTGGGATTAAGGGTGTGTATCACTACTCCCTGACCTCTAGTGGCTTAGCTCTGCACTCTGATCTTCAGGCAAGCTTTACTGTTAAAACACAAGCAAAATATCACTACAACACGGTTTAAATTCCAGAGCAGCACTAATAATGTGGTGAGTTTCATGTCCTTGATAACTATAAAACACAACTAAGGAGAAATAGCATTGATACCTCTCACTCCCGGTGCTTTTCTTAAGGAATTTGTGTTTCTGCTCCTATAACTTCAGGTTCTGCTGTGGGATGTCAGGGAATCCTTGTAGAGAGAAAGTAGTTATTGGTGTTGTAGTTCTGGGGATCAAGTTCAGAGCTCTGCACATGTTAAGAGAACATCCTACCAGTAAGTTATATACACAGCCCCAAACGTAGACATGTGGACTGTACTAAGGACAACATGTTAAATGACAGAACAACCAAAAGATAGTGACTTACTAGTTTCAAGCAGGAAATTGACAAGTCATAAGGCCCTATGGGCATATGGATTAATTATTTGGATATATTTGTAAGGATCCAGAGAACTCCACAGTTCTTAAAAGAAGGGTCATTAGCCATCAGTCAGCTTGGTTGGTATCAGAATGGACTTTAGCCTGACATATCAAGGAAGAGAGTAAGCAAACTGAGCTCAAGTCAACACCCAGACACTCGGGGACATTTGCAGTTCCTCAATTTGTGACTTTGGGGTGAATATATTCCTGAATTCTTCTATGGTTTTTTCCATTCCACTATTTGAAAAATCACTATTATTATTGTGACATCAAATGTCACACATGAAGAGCATATAGTTGCTGTTTCTACTTAGAGATAACTTCTGTGGCATTCTAAATAGTCATAGGGTAAATCGAAAATGGTATCTGGTAACAAAAAAGTACATAAGCTTAGTTACACAGAATGAGGCTAATAGAGTTGCTCAGGAGACATGGAAATTGGAGGGCTAAGAGTGAATACTCATTAATGAAATATTCATACAGACAGCTGCTCTCAGAACAAAGCCCCATGGAAAGTTAGAAGATCATGTGGATGTGTTCCATTCACAGAAATGTCTACCATGGAGAATTACAGACACTATACCTGCAACAAAATTCCGTTTATGGAATAGAAATACTCACAATGTCACAACTAGAAGAACAAACTGTGGATGTCTGTGCTAAATAACTTGGGGGTGAAAAAACTCCATGGATGCATGATCTTCGCTGTGACTGGATAAAAAAAAACTTCTTATATCTTAGAGTTCTCGTACACAGTCTTCTACAACCATTTCTGCCTTCACGTAGTCCGTGCTCTGCTCAGACTAAAATGCAAAGCAATTTTTCATTCAAAATGACTGTATTTGGTAAATGGGCAGGTGACATGTGAGGGATAAGATAAATTATAAAATAATTCTCAGATGTTCAACTTGTCTTTACAGTAAATAGGTGTGATTTGGAGAAGAGAGCAATGTTTTCATGATAAAACTCATTTTGTGATAAAGGGAGGAAAAGTCAAGTTAAAACCATTATTTATCTTTTACATGTGTGGCCACATGCCCCCACATCATCTGACACTCTGAATGCTTTTATGGGTTGAATTTTTGAACTCTCACCCTCATTCATACAAACACAGAAACACTAGCTGCAATATGGTGATATTTGAAAATGGAGCCCTTAGAAAGAAGCAGATTTCAGAGCAATGATGAGAGAAATGCCTGTGATAAAGATATTTATGTGTCCTTACAAGAAGCAAAGACATCAGAGCTCTCCGTGCATCATGTTGTAAATAGACGGTATGAGAGCCCACAGCAGGATGATGTAAGCTTACAAGTTAAGAGAAGAGGGCCAGAGCGAACTCACCTTCCCAATCCCTTGGTCTTAGATGTCTCAATTTCAGGATTTACTAAAAACAAGCTCCTATAATTTAAGTTGCCTAATAAGATGCTTTGTTGTATGGCCCCAGTAGACTAAGATAAATATCTGCAGTAGAGCTGCAGTCATTGTAATGCCTACCCTCTCTGAGGGAGTTCACTGTATCAATACACGGAACAAGCAAATCAATCCTTAACCACTATTCTTTGGCGTGGTGAGTCAGGGCACAGTTGTGCTTAAATCCACCAATGAGTAAATGCAAGACTCTTTAATGGCGTCTTGGAGCTTGTCCAAGAGGAAGCATAAATGCCCTAGGTTCATTCACAGGTCATGATGTGTAATTTGTCTCTGGGGTTTTTGTAAAGAGGCACATGTTTATATATATATGTGATGACACAGCATCTCTAACCTGCACTAAATAGGTTCAGGACAACACACAGCATGCTAACATTCCTGTGGTGCATACATTTCTTAAAACCTCTTTTTAGCTCACCTCTCTCTGGGGCTCTATGTTGTAAATCACCAGCTCTACAGACATCCATCAAGAACATGCCTCTGAGTTGGGCCTGTGAGGGCATTCCCAGGAAGGGTTGACTGAGTGGGGGAGACCCTCCCTCAGAGCAGGAAGTACTTCTCGGCAGCAGCCTAATGTAGTCCAAGGGGAAAACAGGCCTGCTTAGCCTGCCCACTGCTTCAGTCCTTGCTGGTGACTGCATCTATCTTGATGCTACAACTGCCAACATCCTTCACCGACATCAGAATCCAGCTTCCTTGGCCTTCCCATGCAGATTAAGGACCAGCAACGACCCAGGAAATTTTCAGGGCTTGGGCACCCAGATGGAACCGCTGAGGCGTCCAGCCTTACGGACTGAACAACCAGGGAGATTTTAGCCTGTCTAGTGTGCAGACAGCCACTGTTGGATTCCCTAAGTCCCTATCGTGTAAGCCAATCGAATAAATCCATCTTCATAATATATGTGTATTCTATTGACCCTCTTTCTCTAGCTAACCCTGACTAACACAACATTATGCAATTTTACTAAAAACATGTCCATTTCAGTGGCCAATGGTGGGAAAAGCTGCTTACTTCTCCAAACAGTGAATCTGTTTACTGATCCCAGAACTGGATCTCAATTGAAAAAAAAATTCTTTTGTCATGAGGACATGTTTAACTTTGTCAAATATCTTTCAGTGTCTATCTAAGATGGTTGTGTGCTTTCTGTCCTTACTGTTAACATGGTGTCTTAGGGTTTATATTGCTGTGAAGAGACACCATGACCATAGCAACTATTATAAAGGAAAACATTTAATTGAGATGGCTTACGTCTTCAGAGGTTTAGTCCATTTTCATGCTGTGACACAGTGGCACACATGCAGACATGGTGCTGGACAAGCAGCTGAGTGTCCCACATCTTGACTTGCAGGCAACAGGAAGTGGTCTGACTCACTGGGCCGATGTCCAGTGAATACACATGAGACCTCAAAGCCCACCTCCACAGTGACAACGTACCTCCTCCAACAAGACCACATCTACTCCAGTAAGGTCAAATCTTTTAATAGTGCTACTTCCTTTGCGGGCCATTTTATCTCAAATCACCATACAAGGTATATTACATTTATTGATCTGTATATTTCAAACCACCCTTGCATGTCTGGGGTGAACTGGTTGTCATGTAAGATATTCTTTTAAAGATTTATGTTATTTTTATTTCTCTGTGTGTGTGTGTGTGTGTGTGTGTGTGTGTATGTATGTAATGTACTGCCCATGGAAGCCAAAAGAGGGCATCATACTCCCTAAACTCAAGTTACAGGCAGTTTTGAGCCAGCCAGTGTAGGTACTAGAGCCCAACTCTCTTGCCCTTTGGAAAAGAAGCAAATGCCCTTAACCTCTGAGCCACCTCTCTAGTGCCCATGCATGATAACCCTGATGTGTTTTAATTTTGGCTGCCAGTATTTTTGGTGTTGTTTTCTTTTAAATAGGTTCTCATTATGTATCTCTGGCTGACCTGAAACTCACCTATATAGAACAGGTTAGTATCAAAATCATGAGAGACAAACCTGTCTCTAACTCCTGAGAGTTTAAAGGCCTACACCACCATGTCCTGTGTGCTTTGCAAGTATTTTGTTAAGAATATTTTTATCAGTCTGTCAGTGGTGGCACGTGCCTTTAATCCCAACACTCGGAGGCAGAGAAAGGCAGTCCTCTGTGAGTTTGAGGCCACTCTGGTCTACAAAGTGAGTTACAGGACAGCCAGAGCTTCATAGAGAAATTCTATCTCCAAAAACAAAAACAAACAAAAAAGAATCTTTTTGTTTCTGTTCATCAGGAAAATTGGTTTGTAGTTTTCTCCTTTTTGCTGTGGTATCTTTAACTGGCTATGGTGTAAAAGTAATAGCCGCTTAGTAAAATGAGTTTGATATTTCTTACCTTTCTATTTTATGGAGTAGTTTGAGAAGTGTTGGCATTAGATCTTCCTTAGGTTTGATAGAAGTCGATAGTGAATCCATGCAGTTCTAGGTCTTTCTTTCTCTGGACCTCCTAATTACTATACCAATATCATTATTTGTCATGGGTCTGTTTAAACTGCTTATATCTTCTGATTTTAATTTTGGTAGTCATACATGGTTTGAAGTTAATCCATTTCTTCTAAATTTTTCAACTTGTTGAAATATATTTTCAAAGCATTATCTTATTATTTATATTTCATGGGAATCTGCTGTAACAATTCCATTTTCAGCTCTAATTTTATTAATTTGGTTTTTTCTATTATTCTTTGACTAGTTTATCTAATATTTTGCCAATCTTGTTAAATTTTTCAAGTATCAACTCTTTGATTAAATCTATGTCTTTCTTCTTTGTCTGTGTATAGTATTCCTGTAAGAACGTTTTGTAGTCCTGGGTTAGTAGTCATGAGTTACTTTAACTTATACTTTTCTTGAACTATTTTTATTTCTTCATCAACCATAACAGACAACTTTGTTGGGAATAACAACAAAGTAATAGTAATGTTGTTGCCAGTTATTTACTTTTAGCTTGAAACATGTGTCTCTGAGTTGCCGAGAACAGATCTGATGCTGTGCTGATGTTTTCATCTCTATGTGTGAGCTGGCGTTGTCCATATACCGTGTACAGGTTTTCTTCTTATGTCTGTGTGGAGACTAAATACTTCTGTCTTTAAATGTCTATTTCTTTCTCAAAGTTTGTAGAATTTTCAACTATATTTTCACTGAGTGTATTATGTAAATCTAATTTGACTTTATTTCGCCTTCTTTTAGTCCATGGATTCTTCGGTTTGGTGTCTTGACTGTTTCCCAGACTTTTAACAGTTTGGGTCATTCTTATTGTTATGCCAAGATCTGTGAAGTCCCCCCAAAACCAACAAGGAGAACGAGTCATGTATGTAAAAGCAAAGAGCCTTTATTTCATACAAGTTTGCAAACTCGGTCTCTCCTCATGTCCAATGTATTAGAATAAACGGAGAGCCCAGAGCTCATTTAGAGTTGGGGTTTTTTTAGTAGTAAAGGTGGGGGTGAGGGATTTCTAAGGCTGAGGACCCCTGATTGGCTGACATTTGTCTAGGGGTGTCCTAGTGAGTGTGATGGCAGGTGATCCTATCTACAACAGTTGGAACATTAGGCATTTCCTTTGGATGATCTGTTCTTGGGTGGTGCCTGGGTAATCTCAGTCTGTGGTTCTTCCTGCAACCAGGTATTGCTTCAGGTTAAACTACTGAGACTCAGGCCTTCATTAAACTTATCGATGGCTGAGTCCTACACAGGCAGGTGATAATGGTTGGAAG
>LOEQ01002477.1:206440-223370 GCA_001685075.1 Bramus lutescens
CCCCAGAAGAGGAGGTCCAAACCTCTTAGTATCAATACAAAAATTTATGACTCAATTTATCCAAATAACTTAAACCCAACAAAGTTAGCAAAGATAAGGAGGCTAAACATACATTTTTAAGCCTGAATAGACCTTGAACAAGGAAATATATTTTTAAACCATTAGTTAGTATTTTAATTAGTTAACCTTTTAATATAGTTTTTTATGTTATAGTGATCTCCCATTACAAAATTTACCCTTTGTTATTTTACAACTGCAGTTTTGCCTATATTGTGAATCTCAATTCAAACATCTAACATGCAGGTGGTCCCAGACTACCGCTGTACAACCCCCAAAAGATTGAGATTCATAGGCTTGGATGCTGTTCCAAGCCCTCTGTCAAACTGCTTAGGTCATTGTCTTTTGCATCACAAGAAATGAACATTTCCATTTCTGGTTAGCTTTTGGTGCTTATGGCCCTGTCCCTAATTTTTAGCCTTTTATTTTAAGTTTTAATATTAACAATATAAAACATAATATAAAACATTTTATAGCACAGATTACTCACAGCCTTATAAACTTATTTTAAATTTTTTTCTAAAAAATTAAAATCTCTTAAATGTCTTTCTGCAATATCAAGAATATCAAAAAGAAAGTACTTCTTTGGTCCCATCCTTGACAGCATATACATAGCCCGTCTTTTAGATCTCAGCCTGCTCTATTTCATTGTAGCCGGTACTTCTGGTGACTATCACCTGACACTGGCATTTCTAAAACTATTAAGGTCCATTGTTGTAACTGTACATTCCTTGGGACTCTAGTCCTGCCATACATTTGTAAACCTCAGCTGTTTCCTATGATCCCTTATGTATTTATAACTATTATCAGCCAGGTGACTCTTAAATTAACAAAGTCTAGCTGGCAGAGCAAAGTATGTTTGAGAATAAAAACCTTGAGATGCAGCTTTAGTACTTTAAATTACACACACACACACATACATATATATTAAACCTTGTCTTTAGAAAGGGACATGAGTCATCATGCAAAAATCTATCCCAATCCAAACCACCTTGGAGATTTGTTAGGCCCACTCCTCGTGGTCACCTTTAATGAAGATGGTGGTAAAATCATGCAGCATCCATTTTTTTAACTCTAGTAAAATGGCAATCCAAAATTTAAAATGGAATCATGCCTATGGTTTCCTTAAAATTACCCATGCATAGATTTTAAGTAAATAAAGAATGGGTCTAACAAAAGAAGAGCCATAATCCAATTCTAGAGCCAGCTTTTCAATAAAAACAGCATATAGCAGTTTTAACATTATCTATACCAAAAAGTCATCTAAATTTCTTCTAACCCAAATATGGTAACCAGAGCTCAGGAATAAGTTCTGAAGTCAGGCCCTAAATGTGGCCACAGCAGTGATGGGCGGCAGAGACAGCAAAAATAGCCAGACCATTTCTGTCTCAGCTCCATGCTTGCAAGAAAACTTACATAGACAAACTTTTCAACAAAACAAGCATATTCAGTATTTGTGTGTATGAGAAACCACAGCAAACATAGTTTATATCTCCTTTTGACCATTTATAACTTTTTATATACCTTTAATCCATTTTCCTCTCTTTTTTTAGTCTCCTGCTTTCTCTCTCACTTTCCAGACAACATACCAAAATCTCTCTCATTTTTCAAACAACATAAAAAACTCTTACCAAAGTCTTTTTTGTGGTTTCCCTCAGTGGTATATGATATATTGTATGGCTACAATATGTTAAACAAGAACAGAAACATGCATATACTATAACAAAAAAAAACCTTTAAATTTACATCACATAAAATCCTGTGGTGCGTAAAACATTTGGGACCAACAGTAGTTTTTTTTTTCCATACACTAACCAACAATAATCTGTAACCAGCCCCTCTAAATGATGACAGATATTTATAACACATTGGATCTGAATAATGAAAGCAGCTCTGGTGGAGGGAAATCTGGCTATAGTGTCACAGCATGGCCATNTGTAACCAGCCCCTCTAAATGATGACAGATATTTATAACACATTGGATCTGAATAATGAAAGCAGCTCTGGTGGAGGGAAATCTGGCTATAGTGTCACAGCATGGCCATTGCAGCAACACCTATAGCCAGAGTTCTCGACCCGCAGAGTCAAACTTTGGTTAGGTTTGACCAGAAGTCGAGGTACGCAGTCCCCAGGGCAGACTGAGGGAACTCACCCACCAGCATGGGAGGGGGCAGGGTGTTATGCAGCATGGGAGGATGTTGCGATCTAGTTGCCCTCATTCCCCTGACTGACAGCAGAACTTCCTTGTGGTCTGTAATTGAAAACGATGTTTGTGATTTTTCTGGCCTGTGGTTTTCCACAGAAGCAGTAGAGGTATAAAAGGCTTTAGCTCAGGGAAAAACAAAGGTTGTTGTTCTTCTACCTGACTGTGGATCTCTGCATCTGCTTCCATCAGAAGCAATCTAATTATAGGAGAAGGCCAGTTCAGGATCCTCTCCACTATTGCTAGGCGTCTTAGCAGGAGTCATCCTTGTGGCTTCCCGGGAGCCTCCATAGCACCAGAATTCCTCCTAATCCCACATTGACCCCTCTCTATCAAGATATCTTCCCTATAACTCTCCTGCTTTGTTCTGACCACAACTTGACCATCCTGATCCCTCATGTTCCCATCCCCCATCCCTTCCTCTCTACACCCCCCACCCCCAGTTTACGCAGGACATCCCATCTACTTCCTCTTCCCAGAGAGATCCATGTGTCCTTCTTAGGGTCCTCCTTGTTATCTAGCATTTCTGAGGCTGAGAATTCTAGCCTGGTTATTTTTTGCTTTATATTTAATCTTCACTTATGAGTAAATACATTCCATGTTTGTCTGTCTGGGTCTGGATTACCGCATTCAGGATGATTTTTTTAGTTTCATCCATTTGTCTGCCGATTTCATGATGTCATTGTTTTTTTTTTCTGCTAATATTCCATTGAGTAGATATACCATATTTTCTTTATCCATTCTTCAGTTGAGGGGTATCTATGTTGTTTCCAGGTCTAGCTATTACAAATAATGTTGCTATGAACATAACTGAGCAAGTGTCCTTGGAGTATTTTTGACCATCCTTAGGGTATATGCCCACAAATGGTATGACTGGGTCTCTGTTGTCAGGGTTTCTGTCCTGCCTGGTTCCCATAATCATTAAGTCCCAAAAAAATCACACAGAGGTCTACATTAGTTATAAACTGATTGGCCCATTAGCTCAGGCTTCTTATTAACTCTAATAACTCTTATAGCCCATTATTAGCCCACTATTCTTATCTGTGTTAGCCATGTGGCTCAGTACCTTATTCAGTGGGGTAGTCACACCTTGCTTCTTCTGTGATTGGGTCAGGACTGCAGAGGAATGGGCTTCCTCCTTCCNTAGTTATAAACTGATTGGCCCATTAGCTCAGGCTTCTTATTAACTCTAATAACTCTTATAGCCCATTATTAGCCCACTATTCTTATCTGTGTTAGCCATGTGGCTCAGTACCTTATTCAGTGGGGTAGTCACACCTTGCTTCTTCTGTGATTGGGTCAGGACTGCAGAGGAATGGGCTTCCTCCTTCCCAGAATTCTCCTGTTCTCATTGACCTGTCTCTACTTCCTGTCTGGTTGTCCCACCTATACTTCCTTCCTGGCTACTGGCCAATCAGCTTTTATTTAAAATACAATTGACAGAATACAGACCATTCTTCCATACCAGCCAGGTCTTGAGGTAGATTGATTCCCAATTTTCTGAGAAACTGTCATACTGATTTCCAAAGTGGCTGTACAAGTTTTCACTCCTACTAGCAGTGGAGGAATGTTCCCCTTATTCCACATCCTGTCTAACATAGACTGTCATAAGCATTTTTTATCTTGGCCATTCTGACAGGTGTAAGATAGTATCTCAGAGACATTTTGATTTGCATTTCTCTGGTAGGTAAGGATGTTGAACACTTCTTTAAGTGTATTTTGGTCATTCAAGATTTTTCTATTGAGAATACTGTTTAAATCTGTACCCCATTTTTAAATGGGATTATTTGGTATTTTGATGTCTTGTTTCTTGAGCTCCTTATATTTTGGTTATCAGTCTTCTGTCAGATGTTGAGGTTGGTGAAGATCTTTTCCCATTCTGTAGGCTGCCATTTTGTCTTATTGATGGTGTCCATTGCCTTACAGAAGCTTTTCAGTTTCAGGAGATCCCACTTATTAATTATCAGTCTCAGTGTCTATGATGCTGGTGTTGTATTCAGGAACTAGTCTCCTCTGCCAATGTGTTCAAGGCTACTTCCCACTTTCTCTTTTATCAGTTTCAGTGTAACTGGATTTATGTTGAGGTCTTTGATCCACTTGGACCTGAATTTTTCCTCTCTCTCTCTCTCTCTCTCTCTCTCTCTCTCTCTCTCTCTCTCTGTGTGTGTGTGTCTCTCTCTCTCTGTCTCTCTCTTTCATGTGATATTGCTAACAGGGAAGAAAATAAAATTCCATGTGTACATTTTCTGAAGTTTAGTATTTTTTGTCCAGATTTTAGATTTGTAGAGCAAATGTTTTTTCTCTTCTTCCTTATAATGATCCTCCTAGAATTATTCAGAGTTCCTTGAAGTCATGATACATCTGCAGAATTAGGGCTTCCACAAGCACTTCCAGACACTCATTTCACTTACCAGGCTCCGCTCTTCCATTCTGTGAATGATTTCCAACCTTTTTTGTTATGTTATATATGTGTGTAGTTGTCCTTAGACTGTTGAAATATGGCTTCCAAGCCTCCCTGGAGAGCCTCCATAACACAAGGAAGTGAATAGAAATCCCTCTGTGCCAGGAAGGCCCCACTGCTTGTTGCTACCCTTCTTTTGCTGCATTCCCTCCTTTATCAGGCAACTGCACACAGGGCAGAGATGGCCTGAGCCTGCTGAAGTTGGGGAAGGTTGGAGAGTTGCAGTATCACAGGACCATGGAGGTCTCTCCATTTAAGCTTTCCAATAAAATTTTTTCTACCTATTTTACTCTGGGTGTTATTACAAACACATTTTCATCATTCTATTTTCAGACCATCTGTTACTGGCATATAGAAATGTAATTGGTATTTGTATACTTAGCTACTATCTAGCAACCTTTGCAAATTGATTCTTCAGTTTTGGTGTTTTTAAAATGCATTGCTTGTGATTTTCTAGATAGAAGATTATATTGTTAACATAGTTAGCTTTATTTCTTCCTGTTAATACATTTTTCACTTATATTTTGTCTTGCTTATTTGTCTGGATTATACTTTCCAGGGTATTGTTGTGTATAAGTTGCAGAAGCCACCTATTTATCTTTGTTTGGAAAGTGAAGGAACATCTTCAAGTCTTTCATTAAGTATGATATTCATTGTAGATTTCTTATAGGTGCCCCTTATTAAATTCAAGGAGTGTCCTTAAATTCCTACTTTGTTGAATGCTTTTTTGTTGTTGAATGCTTTTATCAGAAATACTGAGATGAACATAATTTCTTAACTTTTCTATATCAGTGATTTATTTCATTTTTCATTGCTTCATTTTGTTATGTTAAACAAACCTTGCATTTATGTAAAAAAAATCCTATTTGCCCACAGAATATTGTTCTTCTATGAACTGTTGGGTTTGTACTAGATGTCAACAATACACAATTAAATCTGAAGTGAGGATTTCTGTGGCAACACTTGTGGAGAGCATTAGTCTGGAACAGTGTTTCTCAACCTTCCTAACACAGACCCTTTAGTACAGTTGCTCATGTTGTGGAGACCCCCAACCACAAAATTATAAAATTATTTTTTGTTATTTCACATAGCCAGGAAATGTACAAGCAGACTGTCTAAGTAGTGAGATGTCTCTGTCAATTCTAGTGTTGGAAGTTGCTTACAATGTACTTCCTGTTTACTTAGGTAATATTATATCCTTCNCTCTCTCTCTCTCTCTCTCTCTCTCTCTCTGTGTGTGTGTGTCTCTCTCTCTCTGTCTCTCTCTTTCATGTGATATTGCTAACAGGGAAGAAAATAAAATTCCATGTGTACATTTTCTGAAGTTTAGTATTTTTTGTCCAGATTTTAGATTTGTAGAGCAAATGTTTTTTCTCTTCTTCCTTATAATGATCCTCCTAGAATTATTCAGAGTTCCTTGAAGTCATGATACATCTGCAGAATTAGGGCTTCCACAAGCACTTCCAGACACTCATTTCACTTACCAGGCTCCGCTCTTCCATTCTGTGAATGATTTCCAACCTTTTTTGTTATGTTATATATGTGTGTAGTTGTCCTTAGACTGTTGAAATATGGCTTCCAAGCCTCCCTGGAGAGCCTCCATAACACAAGGAAGTGAATAGAAATCCCTCTGTGCCAGGAAGGCCCCACTGCTTGTTGCTACCCTTCTTTTGCTGCATTCCCTCCTTTATCAGGCAACTGCACACAGGGCAGAGATGGCCTGAGCCTGCTGAAGTTGGGGAAGGTTGGAGAGTTGCAGTATCACAGGACCATGGAGGTCTCTCCATTTAAGCTTTCCAATAAAATTTTTTCTACCTATTTTACTCTGGGTGTTATTACAAACACATTTTCATCATTCTATTTTCAGACCATCTGTTACTGGCATATAGAAATGTAATTGGTATTTGTATACTTAGCTACTATCTAGCAACCTTTGCAAATTGATTCTTCAGTTTTGGTGTTTTTAAAATGCATTGCTTGTGATTTTCTAGATAGAAGATTATATTGTTAACATAGTTAGCTTTATTTCTTCCTGTTAATACATTTTTCACTTATATTTTGTCTTGCTTATTTGTCTGGATTATACTTTCCAGGGTATTGTTGTGTATAAGTTGCAGAAGCCACCTATTTATCTTTGTTTGGAAAGTGAAGGAACATCTTCAAGTCTTTCATTAAGTATGATATTCATTGTAGATTTCTTATAGGTGCCCCTTATTAAATTCAAGGAGTGTCCTTAAATTCCTACTTTGTTGAATGCTTTTTTGTTGTTGAATGCTTTTATCAGAAATACTGAGATGAACATAATTTCTTAACTTTTCTATATCAGTGATTTATTTCATTTTTCATTGCTTCATTTTGTTATGTTAAACAAACCTTGCATTTATGTAAAAAAAATCCTATTTGCCCACAGAATATTGTTCTTCTATGAACTGTTGGGTTTGTACTAGATGTCAACAATACACAATTAAATCTGAAGTGAGGATTTCTGTGGCAACACTTGTGGAGAGCATTAGTCTGGAACAGTGTTTCTCAACCTTCCTAACACAGACCCTTTAGTACAGTTGCTCATGTTGTGGAGACCCCCAACCACAAAATTATAAAATTATTTTTTGTTATTTCACATAGCCAGGAAATGTACAAGCAGACTGTCTAAGTAGTGAGATGTCTCTGTCAATTCTAGTGTTGGAAGTTGCTTACAATGTACTTCCTGTTTACTTAGGTAATATTATATCCTTCTGGAATCTTTGATGGAGTTGAAGAATTTATAGTTATACTTTTCCTTAGTTATGATAAAAGATAAGTAGATATAAATATTATAACTGTAATTCTTGTTTGATAATTGTTTTATTGTATGTAATATTGCTTTGTTAAAGTTAAAACCTTCCTTTTTATTTAGACAGAAAAGAGGAGGTGATATGGGATTCCCTTCTGTATGCTATGAATATATTTTATTGCCATTGGTTAATAAAGAAGCTGGTTTTGACTAATGGCTTAAAAGAATAGAGCCAGGCTGAAAAAACTGTAGAAAGAGAGTAGGCAGAATCACAGAGAAGCCATGTAGCCTCCAGCAGGGACAGACACGCCAAAACTTTACCCAGTAAGCCACAACCATGTGGTGATACACAGACTAATAGAAATGGGTTAATTTAAGAGATAAGAGTAAGCCAGAAATATGCTTAAGCTATTGGCTAAACAGCACTGAAATTAATTCAGATTTCTGTGTGATTATTCCAGGAGTCTGGGAGGCCAGGAAATGAAAAGCAGCCTTCCCCAACAATACATAAAGATAAGTTCTCATGAAAAGGGCACTATTTAAGAGACACAGACCAAACAAAGAGGCTAGGGAGATGGTTTTGTGGGTAAAGGTGCTTGCTATGTAATTATAAGGACCTGAGTTCAGATGCCTAGCACCTAGAGAAAAAGTAGAGTTTGCCTGTGTACATCTGTGACCCCCAGAAGTACAGATGTGAGGGTAGAGACAAGAGGACTGCTGGGACTTTCTAACCTCACTGAAAACAGTGAGCTTCATGTTCAGCGAGAGACTCTGCCTCAAAGCAAAGGTAAAAGAAGTAGATGAAGACTGACAACCTGTAGCCACTTCTCAGATACACAAGTGTATGCACAAATACACCACACACACACACACACACCGCACACACACACTTACATTCTCCTTCTCTCAAACCAAATTCTACACCAGATAAAATTTACTACTTATTAAGCAATATCACAATTCTTACCATAATAATTATGTCTGCAACTATGGATGTATGGCACATTCTTAGAAAATCATTGAGGAAATGAAACATTTTAAAAGGAAAATAGTCAAAATATGATCACTCACCATTATCACAAAAATTTTGGTAGACATTGTTTGAGATCTCTGTATCACAGCTGTTTGATTCTATATTTAAAGGTATTAGTGTTTATCATTAATTTTAAATCTTAATTTTTCTTCACTTAAACCTTTTGGATAGTATTCAAAGCTATTTTGTTCTAAGTCTTTGGTTGTTGTGACTCTTGACTTATTGAATGCTTAGGGGTGTGAATATGCTTCCTTTAGATGTGATTGGCTTGTATCACATTTTTTAGCCTAAATAATGCTCTGTGTTCGTTTTGATTTTTATGATATTAAATATTGCTAGGAAGAAGTGGATAATCCAATTTCCTACTACTTTTGTGGCTTGTGAGTGTGTGGGTGGGTGGAGGTGCAGAGTCTCATTCTGTATCCCAGGCTGTCCTTGAAATCATGAATCCTCCAACAGCATCCCAGGTTCTGGGATAACAGAAATATTCTGCCATACCTACCATTTCTTCTTAATATGAGAGAGAGAGAGAGAGAGAGAGAGAGTCTCTCTCTCTCTCTCTGAGTGCGTGTGTGTTTGTATGCCTGAAGAATATTCTTTCATCCTTAAAATTTCCCTTAGTTTGGTCTCATCTCCATTCAATCACCTTTTTTCTGGATTAAGATTGACTCTTTAATTTTCAGTTCTAACTCCTTTTAATGCATTTTTCTCTTATTGTTTTAGGTTTGTTCATTCAAGGCAAAAGTTAATCTTATGTTCTATGTTCGTCCTCTGTGGTGACTAACTTCTAATTGCTTTAACTTTGTATTCTTTTCTGGTCACTGTAATGATTAACCAGGTTTTTGTTTATGTTGCAAATCTTATTTCAAGGCTGGGAATGTAGTTCAGTTGGTAGACTGCTTGCTTAGCATGTACAAAACCCTGTGTTTAGCTACATTTCTATTGCTGTAATGAAACACCAGGGCCAAGGCAACTTATAGAAGGAAGGGTTTATTTGGGCTTATGATTTCAGAGGCATAAAAATCCATCATGGTGGGGAATTGGCAGGCATGGCAGCAGGCATGGTGGCTGGAGTAGCAAGTTGAGAGCTCACATCCTGAACCTTAAACACAAAGTAGACAGCAAACTGGGAATGGCGCTAGACTTAAACTCTCAAAGACCACCTCCACGGGTGTCCTTCCTTCACTAAAGCCACACTTTAAGAATCCCCAAACAGTATTACCACCTGGGAACCAAGTATTCAAATGTCTCATACCATGGAGGACATTCTCACTCAAGTCACCACACCCTGGTTCTGTTCAAGCCTGTAAGTAACTTCCTTCATTCAGAAGACTGAGATGAGTAAAGAATAACCATGAATTTGAGGCCAGCCTGGGCTACAAAGGGTATTCTAGGCTAGCCTGTGCTGAAGTGTAAGACATGGTCTCAAATAATCAAACTAAAAAAGAAAAAAAAGCAAAAAGAAGGAAGAAAAAGATAGAAAGACAGAAAGCCAGGACAGAAGGGAGAAAGGAAGGAAGGGAGGGAAGAAGGGAGGATGGGAGAGAGGGAAGAAGGGAGGGTGGGAGGGAGGAAACTCTCCTCAGCTCTGTCATTTTGTTCTAGATTCATTTTATTATAAGACAGAGTTATCCCAGCTGAGGGTTTCTTTGAAGAAACACTCTTAAGGAAAAAAAAAAGACAGAGTTATTTTGGTCCTCCAACTGTTTCCTCAATTCTACTTTCCCCCTTTTCCCATCTACTAGTGTTTCTTTATCTGGTATTTGAGATCTTGCTTTGTTAAATCACTATAACTCAATTTTCCTTATGCAAAAAGCATCCATGTGCATTTTCTTCTGTTCTTCAATATTGACTATGCATAATATTTTATAGACTTAACTGGGTTTGTTTTAAACACTCCATAGTTGTCTAAAGTTGTACCAATCACTTGGGGATGGTATGGGCGAAAACATTTAATACTTAAAATAAACTTTAAATATCTCGATCATGTCTTTGATCCTCGTCTTTGTAGAGGTGGGATGCCCTGTATGCTATGAATATATGTTCTTTCCATTGGTTGATAATTAAAGCTGCTTTGGCCTATGGCAAGACAGAATATGCTAGGCAGGAAATCCAAACAGATACACAGGACAAGAAGGGTGGGATCAAGAGGAATGTGAGCCCGCCACACAAGAATACCAGCAGCAGCCTGATGTCAGAACAGAGGTAATGCCACGGCCACATGGCGATACACAGATAGATGTAGAAATGGGCCAATTTAGAAGAGAGAGCTAGCCAGTAATAGCTTGAGCCATTAGCCAAGCAATTATATTTAATATTAGCCTCTAAGTGATTATTTCATAAGTGGCTGCAGAGACTGATTGGCAGGAGAGAAACCGGTCCAGCGGTATCAGGCAAGACTGAGGAAAATTTCAGCTACACTCAGTTAGGGTTTCTATTGCTTTGAAGATACCATGACAGTGGCAATTCTTATTAGGAAAACATTTAATTTGGGTGACTGGCTTACAGTTTCAGAGGTTCAACCCATTTTCATGGCAGGGAGCATGGTGGTGTGCAGGCAGACACACTGCTGGCTACATCTTGATCAGAAGGCAACAGATCATGAACTGTGGCACTGGGAGTACCTTGAACGTAGGAGACCACAGAGCTCACCCCCATGGTGACACGCTGCCTCCAACAAGGACATACTTACTTCAACAAGGTCACATCCTAATAGCACCACTCCCTTTGGGGGCCATTTTCTTTCAAAGCACCACAGTCCTATGGCTCCTCTCATTGTTCTACTCTTTCATTCTTTAGATCGAAGACTTTGAGACCAGAACAATTGAGCCAAGCTGCTACAGCATCTGATGGCCCTTCATCCGTCTGACCAGAGGACCATATGCCATGCTTCATGCAGGTATTTTGAGAAGAAGATTTCAAAGAAAGAGAATTTTTTTGAGAGTAGTGGGATTCCAGTACATCTAGGAGTCAATGCCCTCTGTATCCCAGCTCCAAGGTTCTTAGTTTAATGGTGCAGCATATTTCATGTAGCACTTGGCCATGGCTTCATGCCCAATAAGCAGCACTGACTTCACTCAGTGATTACTTGTTCCCACTTCACGTGGCTCTTAATGAAACAGTAATCTGAGAAATAACTGAACTTTTCCTTGGGGGTCGATAGCATTGACCTTGTCCAACTGCTGCCAGTAAAGCAGGCTTTACCATTAAAAGGAAGACAAGTCCATATGCCAACATCCCCAGCAGCAAGGAAGAGAGTTGGAGGACTTTGCCCTTTTGCAGCCCACTTTTGAAGGAGGGAGTGTCTTCAAAACACTCCTTTTTACAGCTGCACACCCAGGTTTCCCCTTTCTCTGGAACTGGATCATAAGTCACTGAAAAACTGGACTGTCATGAATCCTTGATGACAGGAATGTCAACAACTGAGAGCAGCTTTGCCTCACAGGGGAATTTTACAACATCTGGCAATGCCTTTGGTCATTAAACTTGTCAGTAGCTAAGGCGTTTCCTGGCATCTAATGGGATTGTTTCTTGGAGCTCCAGAGGCAATGCGGCCCTATTGATGCCTTTTTAGACTTGGCCTCTTAGCACCATAAAATAAGAAATGTATATTGTTTTAGGTCAGTAAGCTCCTGTTAATTTGTGACAGCAGAAATAGAATATCCAGACACAGATTAACACTGAGAGATGTATACAACTTGAGTAACATAAGGGCATAAGGAATGAGACCTGGACCCAAACAGAGGTCAGACCTAGCTGGGCATCACTATGATTCAATACTTGTTTCCATTCCAAAACTCACACTGGAGCTTACTCTCCAGTGCAACATTAAAAGGTGAGACATTAGGAAGTGATGAGCCTGGAAGAGCTTCCCCACCAGTGTGTAGAGGGCATCAGTGTTTCGGAACAGGCTTGGTGACTAAGTAAGTCCTTTTGGTCCTCTACTGTGTGTACCATGTGAGGACACAGCAACAAGATGCCAAATGTGTTAACCAAATACAATACCATCTTGATCTCAGGCTTCCTAGTTCAGAGAACAGTGAGGAGTAAAGTTACATTATTTATAAATTACCCCATCTTGTGTATTTTGTTAACAGAAGTATGAAATTACTAACATAAGCTCTAATGTAAGAGTCATTACCATTGTTTTATACTGAGACAGAAACCAAATTTTAAAAAAAAGATTCATTTATTTTATGCATGGCTTTTTTGGTCTATGTTTGTCTGTGTATTATGTGCATGACTAGTGCCAATATAGACCAGAAGATGGTATCATATCCCCTAGAACTGGAGTTACAGGCAGTTGTGAGCTGCCATATCAGTGCTAAGAATCGACCCCTATCCTCTGCAAGAGCAATCAGTGTTCTTAACTGCTGAGTCGTCTCTCCAGTCTCGGCAATCTGACATTTTTAGGAAATCTGTTACACATGTGTTATGTTTGGATATATGTATGAGTCAGAGTTCAATGAAAGAAACAAAACCAACAGATCGATGTGTGTATCCCTATTTTAATGAACTGGCCGACATCATTGTAGGGGCTAGCAAGTCTGAAGTCTTTAGTGTATATGTCTGATTGGACAGTCAGGTAGGAGCTGCCTTGTAAACTTAAGGCTATAGGCTAATTGTGAGCAGGCTTTCTAAATTGTACTCTTGAAGAAAAGTACTTTAGAAATCATCTCTTCAGGTCTACAGTCAAATGGGCAAAAGTCCTTAGACATCCTGAAGAACAACTTGCTTCTTTAAAAGTCTACTGACTTAAATATTAATCACAAAGGACACCACCACCCATTCAAGTAGGCACATTGTCACAGTGAACATTTATAACAGTGAAATTATAATAATGGAATTAATTATGGAAAAACCTTTAAATATGTTCATCAACTTACTTTACTAATATTTAGGGCACATTCCTTAATTTAGAGCCAATGGACTGCTAAAGGTAATAACACTGGAGGAATCATCAGATCTTTCCCAATATATGCAATATTTTGGATGAAAATTATGTGTGTATATTTTTTATAAGGAGAAGTCGGGTTTTCACCTTTTCTCAGGAGAGTCAGAAGGGTTTGAGTCAGACCTGAAAAGGTCAAGGGGATACTAGATGCTACAGATGGCTCTGTATGCAGAGTGAGCCCTATTTAACATTGAAGGATAGGTTACCACATGTCAAGTCACATGGGCAAGTCACCCTCCAATAGAAGTGATGGACACAGTCACTCCAGGAGAAGTGATGGACACAGTCACTCTAGGAGAAGTGATGGACACAGTCACTCTAGGAGAAGTGATGGACACAGTCACCCTCCAACAGAAGTGATGGACACAGTCACTCTAGCAGAAGTGATGGACACAGTCACTCTAGGAGAAGTGATGGACACAGTCACCCTCCAACAGAAGTAATGAACACAGTCACTCTAGCAGAAGTGATGGACACAGTCACTCTAACAGAAGTGATGGACACAGTCACTCTAGCAGAGTGTACCTAGCCTCTGTGATCATCCACAAGACTCATCACAGCAATATAGTTACAACCCGAATCCCAGAGAAAATCCAACTGAAGGACTATCTGTAGCACTGACTAATATACTCCAAACTAACAAAATCATAAAACCTGAGAAACCATCGAAGATTTGAGGTGATTACGAAAACACAGAGACTTAAACATGCATGGAATTGTAGACTGACTTCTTGATCAGAAAAAGGATATTAGTGGGAAAACGACAAAATCTTGGTAGAGGCCACAGTTAGTTGTAGTATACTAATATTAATTTCTTATGGTTTGTGTGTGTGCAGCCCTGTGCACATGTGTGGGCACACAGGTGTGCACAGTGCATATGGAGGCCAGAGTATGACCCCAGGTATTGTTCCTCAGGTGTCATCCACCTGTTTTTTGAGACAGAGATTTGCAGTATTGAGTATTGCTGAGATGTGGAGCTTTCTATGTAGGCTCGGCTGGCTAGGCAGTGAACCACAGAGATTTGCCTGTTTCCACCTCACCAGCCCTAGGATTATAAGCATATGACATCTGGCATTTTTTACATGGGTTCTGGTGATCAAACCTAAGGCCTCAGCTGACTTATCTGCCTAGCCAGCCGTCATTGACAATGTGTGGTGTATAAACCTAAAGGAAACTGGGCAAAATGTGTATGGCAGCTCCCTAGTTTACTTTTGAGAATCTGTAGTTTATATAAACTTATTCCAAGTAATTTAAAATTTAAGCATGTTCAGAAAAGCAATTTGGGGCAGTGTCACATAAGAAAATTATTTTTCTATGGGTCATGGTACTTACTTCCCCAAGCCTCACAATTAGATGACTGAAAAATGCCTGTATTCTAATTTTCATTTCAGAGAATTCCCAGCTATTCAGGAACCTATGGAATTCAGCTCTTTGGGTATCATACTGGGATGAGGAAGTCCTTGAAGGGGGGGACACAAGCACTCTCTTTCTTAGAAGTAATGCTCTCTTGTTGTCAATCAGATCAGCTGGCATTTTAACCAACTGTACCAACCTCAAAAATGTGAACTATGGCATCTTCCACTGAGAACTGGCTTATCCTAGGGGCCAAAGTCAATCGTCTAGTCCAAGGCTCAAAATGAGACCTGCATCCTAGTCCAAAGCTCAAAATCAAACTTATATCCCCTAGTCCCCATTCCTTCCATCCTTTTTATTCCCACTGTTGCTCTGGTCTTTGGTCCTCTTGGCCACTAGCTCTCTCACAAAGACTCCAGCAACACCATGTTTGCTGGAGACAATACAGCCGACTGCTGATACCTTGGCACACTGATTGTTGGTTTTAATGACTTGAATATCTCTACATTTTTAATTTATTAATTATGTATACAGTGTTCTGCCTGCATGTATCCCTGCAGGCCAGAACTGGGCACCAGATTTTATTACAGATGGTTGTGAGCCACCATGTGGCTGCTGGGAATTGAACTCAGGACCTCTGGAGGAGCAGCCAGTGGTCTTAACCTCTGAGCCATCTCTCCAGCCCTTTCTATAATTTTTTAAAAGGACATTTCTTTCAGCTTTGATGTTTTTATTAAATAAAACCCATGGCATAGTCTCAAAGTCATAAATAAATAAAGCATAACCCTGACTCCAGATATCAGCCTGACCAGTTCTTTAGCATGTTAACAGAAGTCTCCATTCTGTGTGACTAATTGTTCTTAAACGTCCATATGCTTTCCTGACCTTTCCCTTATCAGGTGGTAGTTTAAAGCTCCTTGGAACCCAAATTGCTACTTTTCTTGTCCTATGTGAAACAAGCAGTATGTATTCTGTGTTTGTCTTTCAACTCTTAGGTCCTTCCCTTTTCTAACTTAATTTTGATTTTGATTTTGTATTGAGCTTCAAGTTCCTCTGGACTCTGACCTGGTGGTCAACTTCTTTTTGTAGTTAACAATTGTCATTGGGAACTTTGCCACACAAAGCACAAGTCCTCTGCTGACAGCTACAATGTTTACAGCCAGAATAAGAGCAAAGGCTGATGAATGCATCCTCTTCCCTCTTCACGCCCTTCCGGGGGTTTCTATAATAAGGAAACATTTTCACTTTAAACAGGTGGACTGCCCAAGTCACAGAAGGTTGATTAGTAAGGACTCACTTAGACTTAGGAAGATCTGTTTTTTTTTCCCATTTCTCTTCTGGGACTGGAAGAGAATTCTTTCCTTTTATATTGTACATAACCAGTTTTTCCTTCTTGCAATGTTCTCTAGAAGTGGCTCTTTCTGTCAGGGCCTCAACTCAGTTTCTTTATCCATTTTGGTCCGTTTCTGGTTGCACTCAATATAGGGGAGGCGCTGTGGGACAATGGTTTGTACCCTGTAAAGGTTTGTCACTTGTACTGGTTTAATAAAATGCTGATTGGCCAGTAGCCAGGCAGAAAGTATAGGCGGGGTGACCAGAACAAAAGAATTCTGAAAAGAGGAAAGGCTCATCACCCAGACCAAGAGGAAGCAAAATGAGAATGCCTCATCAATAAAAGATACCAAGCCACGTGGTTAATGCAGACAAGAATTATGGACTAATTTAAGATGTAAGAATTATTTAATAAGAAGCCCGAGCTAATAGGACAACCAGTTTATAATTAATGTAGGCCTCTGTGTGTTTCTTCGGGACTGAATGACCATGGGACTGGGCAGGACAGAAACCTCTGTCAACAGAGAGGTGAGAGAGAAACTAAGCCAGAGGTGCCAGAGAGATGGCTCAGTAGTTAACAACACTGATTCTCTCGAAGAAGAGTTTGGCTTGCTTCCTACCTATGTGGTAGCTCACAGATATCTATAACTCCAGTTCCAGGTCATCTGATGCCTTCTGGCTTCTGCCGGCACCAGGCATGCTCATGGTGTGCATATATACATGTAGGCAAACACTCAACACATTCAAGTAAATATATATATATA
>LOEQ01002477.1:223387-235446 GCA_001685075.1 Bramus lutescens
TATATATATATATGTAAAAGAAAGCCAGAGAGGAAAGCCAAGGACCACACTGCTGATATGACAGTGTTATTCCACAGTGCCCTCTATCACACCCACTTCATGTCTCCTAACTTCTGCATTACCACTGTGTTCCAAAGAAAGGCAAAGCTGGGGATGGAGCTTATTTGGTACAGGCCTTTCCTATCTTGCCTGAGATCTTAGTTGTATCCCAGACGCTCCCACAAACTGGGTGTTATATCACATGCCTGTAATCCTTGTACCCGAGAGAAATTACAGAGGTTCAAGGGTTCACAGTCAGCTACATCGACATAGTGAGTTTGAGGCCAAACTGTGACACATAAAACTTTGTCCCCACGAAATATAACAGCAATAAAAGAGAAGAAGAAAGAATGAATAAAAAGGTGGCTAGCCCAGATTTCCTGTATGAAAAGGGAGGTGAGGAAGTCAAACTCACTCCAAGATTTCTGACCCAAATGTGACAATTCCTAGCTAGCTGTTACCTTATTTTTTTGGTAGCCTTTCTTTTCCTTGCATTGTCTCATTCATTTCATGCCTGGTGGTTCAGCTTCTGACCCCACTCCACCACTCCATGCCCATCCTGTTTTCTCTTGCACTAATACTAGTGGCTTGACAGGTGAATCACACTGTTATCATTAGGGAGGGACTGCAAGACAATAGCAATGAGGAAAGACATGTTTCTGATCCCTCGAGCTGTAATTCTGCCACTTACCTTGGTAATCCTAGAAAATGCATGCACTGCTTTCTCTTGATTCATGGTTGCTGTTCTTGGTTTTCTTAGGCAGAGTTTCAGTGTATAGACCAGGCTGGCCTTGAACTCAAAGAGATCTGCCTGCCTCTCCCTCCTCTGAGTGCTGGGATTGAAGACACAACCTACTATGCCTGGATTTCATCCATGTTTTTATTTGTAAATAAAATGTAATTTTATTTGTAAGTTATCTGCGAGCTTCTTAGCCATTCCATCTTTTCAATATATTCAAAAGTGAAGATATCTAGTAGGCAAAGTTCAAGGAGAAGATAAGCCTGATTGTTTAAATTTGGGAGTTGCCAGCATTTATTTGAGATATATATATATATATTGAATGACATTACCAGTGCTATAATTTAGGCATCTCTCTTCTCTCTTTCTTTACTGTAGGGTCACCACCCATCCTTTTTCTGTGTATTGAACCCAGGGCCTTCTGTTTGTTTGGCATGCTTTCTATCACGGAGCTACAGTCCCAGTATTCCTATAGTTTAAATTTTGAGTACCTGTCAAAGGTCTATGAGTTACAAGACTTGATTAAGGGCCAATGGGATGGTCCTGTTGATAGAATCCTGTGTATACAATCCTGACGACCTGAGTCTGGTCCTTGGAACCCCCAGTAGAATAGAACCAACCCCTAAATGCTGTCCTTTGACTTAGGCACATGCCTGTGCCTTGCCTAAGCAAGAGCTGCACCACCGAGCTATGTCCTACATCACCTTTTATCGTAAAATTAATCTTTCAGGTATTTTGTATAACTGGTGTCAATTAAAGCTCAATTTCATTTCCACTTAAAGATGAATGTTTTTATAAAAAATGCATACAATCAGAAAATTTCATAGCTTTCTTCCCACACATGACCTGGAATATTAGACTCTTTACTTAGCAGGGCTCAGAGATATAGAAGACCAATAGCTGAATTCTGTGCAATGCATGTCTTAAGCTTTACTGCAGACTGCCAAATTGCACCACAAAATACAATGAGTTACTTTGTGAAGTGCAATATGCTACTCTGTAGGCAGTTTTTGAAAGAGTTCCCGTTTCATCACATTCTTCCTGAAACCTCGTATGACCCAACTTTACTGGTGTCTTCTCCCCCCAGGAACCACCTCCTTCCTTACTCCTTGGCCCCTTGAGGGTAAGCTATAAAAGTTTCACTAATAGACCAATAATTAAGTATGCATTAACCACTTATTTTCCTGAACCCTCGTAGATGCTGTAACCACATGAAGTTAAGACACCTTCTCTGAGGCGCCACTAAGCTGTAATATGCTAGCACTGTCCGTGACACATAATAGAAGTAAGGCCTTCAGTAAATATTTGCTGAATGTCATATCACCTGGCAGAAATACAACTTAATGTCCCTCTTAGTCCCACCTCTTTTTTCCATTCTCTTACATATTTAATCAGGTCTTATCAGTTCTCCATCTCCTGTCCCTGGCCTCCTGGCATTCCCACTTCCACTGCTGCCAAACCATTTATGGCTATCTAGATCTCTATCTTTGCTTCCCATACCCCACTCCATGGCCTTTTCTTTTCTTTCGGCCCACCTCCCATATGGTCACTAAAGTTATTTTTCTAGCATTCGTGGAAGTTCCATTTATTTAAAACATATCAACAGTACATGATCACTTGGTTTTTCATAGTTTTGTTTCAACTGATTTTTTTTCAAATCCATCTCTTAATCCATCTTCTCATCAAACATTCCTTTCCTCTGTCTCAGCCTGGAGGGAATCAGGCTATTCATCATCTTTTGACTTTCTGGCTACTTCTTCCATTTTATGTAACATTCTACATGTTCAGCTTCTGCCCAGAAAACACATCTCTGACAATGTGCTTACTCACCCTTTGCTAATCCCTCCCTTCCCTTCCTTCCTTGAGTCCCTTACAACCCTCCTCCTGCATGTTCCCATTGGGTTTCCTGTTGACTCTTCTTTTTGTACTTTCATTTTACTGTGTTTGTCTCTTGCAATTGACCAAGCTGTTTGATAGAAATACAATGCAAGCTATTCATAATTTTAATTTTTTTCTAATAGCTACATTAAAAAGGGTGAAAATGATCTAACAACATTTTTACTTAATATTATATGAATTGAATATAAAATTAATACAACTTACTTTAAATTCTTCGTAAGACTTTTTTCTCTGTATTAAAGCACAAACCCAGTCTGGAACAGCCTCAATTATGTACTTAGTAATTCCCATATTTGACAGCTAGTGTGAGTTTCAGGAGAAATCATATCTTGATCACTTTTGTATTCCCAGGGGCTGGCATTGCAACAAATGCTGAGTGCTTGTTAGATGACTATCGGGACACAGATAAAGCAGCTAAAGTTGATTTATCACTATGGGAATAAAGTGATCACTGTGATAAAGAATATAAATGTTTATCCCTTTCCGTATCGGCATATGACTGGCTGATATTCAGTGGTCACTAACTAGCTGTTAGGTAATTAGGTAGTTTAGAGCAAGTCACTTAGAGTCTCCTACTACCAAATTTATTTGCTTGTGAAATGAGGTGAAGAACAGCCACAGTAACTTTGAGACCAACTCTGACCCAGTTCGGCTGTAACTAAACGTGGACCCTGAGAGCAGTCTTAAGGACTCCAGGAGGAGAAGGTGCCTTCGGGGCCAATGCTGTGTGGTCGACAGGTAAATGTTTTAGAGTTGGATGCAAGTGGGCAGAGTTCATGACTCAGTTATGTGGTCTTAGGGGGACTGGGTTAAATTCCTCTATATTTTGTGTCCTTGTCAGTAAATGGAATTAGTAATGCAGGGTAGGTACATTCTTGTTGTGGGGCTTAAAAAATATCACCTCTTAGTTACCTGGCATACTACAGAAAACAGAAGATACCTGTATTTTAACCTTTCCCCCCATAATTTAACAAACACCTTAGTCTTCCAGGTGCTAGAAATTGTTTGTCAGTGGAAAAAAGATTCTAAATTTCACAGCACCCCTACGTGGAGGGGCATTAAAATATTTTCCATTTTAGTTTCAAGAAACTGAGGCTGAGTTTACTTGCTTGCTCCAGATCACACAAGCCATAAGAAGAGAGTCATGATTCTACACCAGGAGTCAAGTATTCAAATCAGAGCCCATAGTCAATGTGCTCCTCTTTCTCATGCCAACCACTGCCAGTTTCTGTATGCTGTGGCACAGAGAAACTATACTCAGGACAATAAGAGATTGCAAACGAGACAAATGTGTTTCATTTCCTTGAACCACAGCCATACCTTTGTAGACACTTTTTTTTTTTAACACATAGGTGTGGTTGGTTGCTTGAAGTTTTTCCAGCTTAGGGCCTTTATTTGCAAATGTGCCCAAGAGAAAGCCTTACCTCACAGGCTCAAAGGTGTGCCTGCAAAACCATAGCCACTCAGGCTGTTTTCAGAAGGAACACTATCCAAAGAAAGGAAGCAGGCAGGTCAGAACCTGTGGTACCCTTTGACGCAGGTTTTAGAGTAAAGATGACAGACTGGTGGTTCTCATCTTCGGGCATCTGGGGCAGCTCCATTCTGGCTCAGATATAAAGGTAGTAAGTCCCCAAGAAAGAAAGACAAGACAAGAAAAAAAACCATTTCCCAGGTCTCAGGGTACTACTGTTCCATTGCTGCTGTGCCAAGATGAGATCCAAACCGTGATAGTCACACACACAAAACAAGGCTCAGGTGACCAGATGTGCAAAGAGACTGGCCAACAAGATGACTTCATTTCATAATGATGATTGGAAAATTGAGAACAGATGCTATCTAAAGAAACAGTACAAGCACTGTGCTTAGGCAGGTGTGGCAACCCATGCTTGTTCATCTCAGCACTTGAGATGCTGAAGCAAGAGGATTTCAAGTTTAGATTCTAGCTTGGGCTACACAGTGAGACCCTGTCTCAAAAACCAATTCATGAAAAGCAGCAGCAACAACAAAGTACTTTTGTTTTCTTTTTCTTTCTCAGTGCCTATGAGCTAGGTAAGCTTTATCAACAACTGAGGTTTAGTACAGGGCTTCTCAAACTCGTGACTGTTTTCCACCTAAGAAAATTTTTACACAACCCTGAGAACATAGGTATATAAAACAATTATATAGATCAAAATATTGATTATAAATGATAAATTTTTGGAAGCAATCTGTAGTGTCTATACATAATTATACCAATGTTACAGACAAAAGCAAACTTCCATTCTAACGACACTAATGAGATGGATACATTGGTTTCTTTTCACATGAAGAATTAAAGCTTGACTATTTGATACTGCAGCATGCAGAGGATTTTTAACATTGTCCAGGGTTGACTGACGTCTGTGTAACTGTCAGTGCGGAGAACACCATTATACAGAAATATGTTGTACAAAACAGCAGCTGTTGGTTAGGATCATCCCTGGAATTGTTGAAAATCCTACCCTAATCCCAAACCAAAATTCATTTAATGGTTCTCCATAAAATTCAAACAACTTAAACAAAAAAATTAAAAAATCAAACAAAACATTTTAACAAAATGCAAAGATATATTAATTTAATACACGGTAAAGAACCATGTTGTGAAAATTTCAGGGCTTTAATTCTCCACAGTTAAACGAATAATGCTGCTATATGATCAGAAAGCTCTGTGTGTTTAATAAATTCATAATACACAATAGTCTTGAATCTGAACTGGTGTTTCAGGCAGAGTTCACTGGCCTTGTGGGTTGTGATGGTATATTCAGTGCAAACTGTGGTGTGTGTGTGTGTGTGTGTATGTATATGTACATATGTGCGTATATATGTATGGTGTGTTTGTATGTACATGTGTATACATCTGTGGTGTATGTGTGTGGTGTGTGTATGTGTGTGGTGTGTGTGTGCATGTGTGTATATATGTATGGTGTGTTTGTATGTACGTGTGTATACATGTATGGTGTGTATGTGTGTGTGTGTGTGTGTGTGGTGTGTGTGTGTGGTGTGTGTGTGTGTTCAAGGCAAGGCTTCAGTGAAGTCATGAGATACAGCACAGGTGAGCACTACCAGAAACCTTGGTCCATGACTTTGATTTTGAATTAATTTCTGGTTGTTTCACGTTCAGAAATGTTTTACTGTTGCCTGAGTCTCTGTGACCCCCACATTCAGTTATGCGACTCTTCCATGTGGGGATGTGAATGAGAACTCCTGGAAAGAAGCCACATCTGCCGGGTCCAGTTGCTTCTAACTGTGGAGAGATTAGAGCGGGGCAGCCCCAGGGGCTAGCTGCACCTTACCTTGAGCTAGGTTTAGCCTTCCCATCCACCAGCAGCCATTCCTTGCGCACCTCTGTGTCAGAACTGACATCCTGTGGTTAATACACAAAAACCTTTGGCGTCTGTGAACTTAGTACCAACCCCAAAGCTAAGGACGTCATCAGATAGCATCCTGGGCCTATTGAAAAGCTTCCCCATCTGACTGTACTTGCCCCTCTGGTGTAGTCACCAATGTGTTTTAAACTTGCCTTGACTGACGACTTTCTTCGGTAAAACTATGAAACTTCATGAAACTGCTTCCATGTTGGAACATAAAATCTGGGTTCATCTAAATCTGTGTTTCTAGCCCAAGGTCACTAAAATGCCTCCAGTATTACTCTTTCTTAGTGTCTTTAAGACAGCAGCTGTGCTATTTGTGTGCACAGGGTCATGACTCACAGTTTAAGGAGCTGGGAGTTAAAGGGGATCAGCTGAGAACCAGTCAATGATCAGAACACAAAGAACCAGGAACACAGCAGTTCCACGATGGCTCCACTTAGACTAAGCCTTCAGATGAAAACCAAGTATCTTTTACAAGTCTCAGAAACATCCAAGGCAGATCACGGGAAACGAGGAAATGAAACCAAGGGGATCTGTGTATACTTGCTCGAACTGGCAGTTGGTAGGCCAGAGAGAACGTTAGAAAACTGACAAGAGTGTCTTCATTGTTTATGTTTTCACTACAAGCCTTTAAATACTTTTCAAGGGGATATAATTGAGTGGTAGCGTATTTGCCTAGCATGCTGCAAGGTCCTGGGTTTGATCATCAGACACACATGCACACATGCACATGCACACACATACACACGCTCACACACACACTAAAGCTGACCAGTTCTGGGTGTCATGATTGGGGTACTGGATACGGAAAGACTCACTAAATGAGCTGCCAAGAATAACTGCCATAAATAGAATTTAGTTCACCTTAGCAAAGTTGCCTGAAACTGTGAGTGAAGAGCTTTGGTGCATTTTAGGTATCTGTAATGACACACTACTGCAACTTCAGTTTTGTCGAACAATGTATGTGTGGCATAATGTCTGGGGGGGCCCACGCCACATTCAGACACATTCCTTCAGCCTGTGGCAAGACAATATATCACAGCAGGGAGCATGCAGAAGCAACTCCTCATGATGGATGGGAAGCAGAAAAGATTGGTAAAGGAGTAGTGCCCCAGTCCCCTCTGAAAGCACACTTCTGGTGACCTGAGACCCCCACCCACCCACACACAAGGTCCCACCTTCTAGGTTGTACTGATTTTCAGACACCAAGTTGAGGGGCAAATTTTTTAAACATGAACCTCTGAGGGACAACCCAGGTCCAAACTATCACAATTTTCATACATTTGCTGGGGCAAAATTCTCCATTGTGTCCCAGTGACACAATGAAAAGCCAGTAACCACTCACTTTTTATAACTGACAGATTTATTGGAGTTCAGAGTGATGGTGTGTTATGGGGGTTCTAGCTACACAACATATCCCAGCCATGGCACTGCACCAACCTTGAGTCTGAATATTTTAAATCCTTTTCCAGAAAGCTCTTTGCTCATCGTGGGAAGGTCTCTGCCATGGGCACATGTGTTAGATACACATACATCTGAACCAAAATTGTTGTCAAGATTTATTTATGAGTGTTTGCTTGGTAGTATGTTTGTGCAGCACACATGTGCCTGGTGTCTGAGGAGGCCATAAGAGTGTGTCCTTAGACATGGAGTTACAGACATCTGATGGAGTTACAGCACCATGCTGATGCTGCCAACAGAATCCAGGTCTTCTGTAAAGAGTAACAGGTGCTCCTAACCAATGAGTCTTTTCTCTAGCATTCAAAGCTATTGCTAAATCATAATGCAATTATTAAGAGATTACTTAAATAATTCCGTTGTCTTCCTCAGAATTAAGTATGAACTTTTGTAATTATATACAGATATCCCTTACAGGTATTTTTGTGTTAAAAATTTTGTGAAGAATGTATTTTCTAGAAATGGTGCCTGAACACATACATACAGTAGACTGCTAAGCCTGAGTAGTGACTAACTCAGCTCCGTAGCTTTTGAGAAGATACTTCCAACTGCCCTGTGCTGGGCTAGCCTCTGTGTACTCCTTCAGTCTGATTAATATTGGAATTGTCTCTTTACAGCCATGCTCTGTGAGAGAGACTGCTACATTGAACTTTATATGCCCAGTTTAGTGATAAGTAGTTTAAATAAAGGCATTTATCAAAATTAAACATATTACTAAATGAATAAACATGACTGTTATAACCTTTATCTTACTCTGGTGTACTTTCAGATTTATTATTCAGTACAAAAGGTCTGTGTGTGTGTGTGTGTGTGTGTGTGTGTGTGTGTGACGCAGACAGGCTTTTGCTCTGTCTCTTTGGCTGCCTTCTAACTGAATTCTTAAGCTCAAGTGCTCCTCCTCCCTTGGCCTCTCAAGTACTTGGGACTGCTGGGGATGTGGCTCAGTGGCAGGGCGCTTGCTTAACATGTCTGCAGGACTGCATCTAAGATAGTAGACTGACGGTAAGCTGCTATTAGCTGCTCAGTGATCTGTGATCTTCTTTCAAAACAACTGCACTAGAGTGTGAATTCATAGAGGATAGAAGCCATGGGATTCAAGTTCATTTCCTGGACTGTTTGGAGTTTCTGCCAGGGTGCAGCACCACCAGTGCTTTCATGCTTTCAGAGTCGTAGAATCTCCACGAGTGGGGCAGCAGCAGGAGAGCACAGAGGAGGCTCAGAGAGGGTTCAGTATTGATGAAGAAGAAGCCAGAGGCCTTGGACTAGACTAAGGACTCACTGCAATGAACGCTTGCAAGTAAAACTGTGTGGGCAGAGCGGTATACTGTGTGACACGCCACAGCTCCTAATGCCACGGCCATGAAAAAAAATGTGATGCGAAGGTGGGAAAGGAGGAGGAGAGAAGCGGTACACACATGACACTGGGCTGAAGACAGCTGTGACAGGTGTGAGGGAATGCTGTGGTTGATAGAGGAACAGGGCACTGCCCAGAGGGGTTGGCAAGATTTTTCTAATTTAAAATTTTTAGTTTTTGTATTATTATTTCCTGTGGAAGGGTTATAAGGGTGGAGGGCAGACATGGAAAGACTGGGGAATGAGTGGGATCAGGGTATGTGATATGAAATTCCGAAAGAATCAATAAAATTATCTTTTAAAAAACAAGGCCAAGGATACGTACATTTAAGGAGATCTATACAGTTGTACCTAACTGTGATTCTTTTTAAACAATGAACAACTGATAGAAATGATAGACTCTTTACATGCTGTATGGGACCTGGGTAACAGTTTTTCTTTTCGTCCCCAGCTATTGACTCCTAAAACCAAATGACATCTGTTTGAAATGAGTGACAATGGGCCTTAGGAGACCCCTTCCCACTGTCTGTAAAAAGGTCTCAGTACAAGAATTGGCTAATGCTGACCTCTTAGTGTCTTACAGTCTTAAAATGACATTTGAAAAATTGCTACCTGAGAATTCTTGCTAATTAAAATCTACAGATATACTTGTTTGCTTTGACAAAATAAGTATATTTTGCTATTGTGTATATGAGATATAATTATATATAATCTGTTTGTAATAATTAGCCCCGTTTCCTAATTTCATAAGAGACTTAAAAATTTCATTGCCAAGGCTATAGACTTATTCTGCTAAACAAAAGAGTCAAAATTTTGCTTTAGATGTAGCTTCCTTATGTCTCTGTGCCATGATACTAATTGCTGCTGGCTCTATGGGGTTCTTCTTAATCTATGCAAGTCTTTTTATTTTTAAGATTGTAAAGTATTAGATATTTGTAAGTCTGTATGTAATTTCTGAAACAGATGTACTGTTGCTATGTTTTTATAAAACCTTATAGTTAACTATTTTCTGTTAAATAGTTTTGTATTTATAAAGCTTTGTGACCCAATTGTCTGCTGGCATTCTACAGAGGTACAGCTTCTGACAAAGGCATCTATCTGAACAAGATTTGTGGGGTGAATCATCTGGCTGTGTGCAGCATGGTGAGTACTTTCATGCCACCAACAGGGATGGGCAATAAAACAAGCCCCAAAACCCCCAAAGGAAATCACCTGGCACCACCCAGTCTACCCTGAAAGCTCTAACTAGTGTGTTCTTCACAGGAGAAGAAGAATGGACTTCAGGTATGTCTGATCCGAAATCTACTCCTACCCCAGCTTGAGCCTAAGGTTCTTTTGGCGCTGACTCCTTGACATCTGTTCCTTACTCCCCTCTTCCCCCTAGGAGGGATCAGATCATACCAACCAGGAGGAATGTTCTCCTAGCATCCTGGGACAATGGAGAACAGACCACCAGATGGTTAATCAGTGATGCTTTCAGAGAACATTGCTCAGAGATAAGTTGTCTGAACTAAAAGAAAGTCATACTGGGTATGGAGTAGGTACCTGCAATCCCAACACGTGGGAAGCTGAAATAGGATTTTAAGTTTGATACCAGGGTAGGCTCTATGACTCCAACCCTGTCTCAAACCAACAAGACAGAGTTACCTGTGCCAGTCCTTCCAAAAGTAAAAGCTAAGGGGTTATGAAAAACACTTCTTGTGCCCAGCTATCTGGCACTAAATGTGCTCTAACCTTGAGGTCTACTTGAATTTTATTATAATCGTTTCAGACACACTCCACCTCAAGACTGAGATTTTAAAACAAAAAGTGGGGAACTTTTATAGACTTTGAAGAAACGAAGCTATTCTAAAGAGACACTTGTGTTTCTCAGACTACTGAAACAATGGACCCAATAGAATTAGGAATTTCCCTAGAAATCTGACGCTGTAGAGAAAAAAAAAAGAGGCCAGTCAGAAAGGGAACAAGTCTTCTAGAAAGACATTTCACAGAATTTTAACAATGTATCAGACCAAGTTACAGGATGAGACTGAAGCCCAGATAATGATGGGCCAATGGTGGTTGAGATCACACATTGACCAGGACACTGGCCCTCTAAACTTGAACTTCATTTCAGGACACTGACGGCTGACTGGTGGTTCACTGGTTCTCTTTGTCTCTCTTCCCAATTTGGTAATGTTGAACACACCTCCTTCTTTTGTTCTACATTATTAAAACTTCTTGTTTGGCTTGAGGACAAGTGGTACAACCTGGCTTGGAGAACCTAATCAAGTCCAATAATACTATGTTGCCTATGTTCTGGTAAACAGCCCCCCCCGCACCTCCCAACACACTCATGAAAGCAACCATAATTATACTCAGTGAGTTAAAAAAAAAGACATCAGAGTAGGAGAAGGCTTGTTGGGGATATGGGTTTCACAGATGAGAGCGTAATAGGGTTGTGTATGTAAAAATGCCCCAGACAAACATGAAATTGTCAAATAAAAATATTTCGTTTAGAAAAGGAGAAACCCTCATACCCCAGTCGTTCGTAGTTTTTAACTATTATTTTTTCTATCGTTTTAAATTATGTGTATGTGTGTGTGGGTATGTGGGTATGTGCACGTGAGTGCAGGTGCTCAGTGAGGCTGGTACTTACTACTGGCAGGTGGTTGCGAACTGCTCAATGTAGGGTACTGGGAACTGAACTCGCCTTTTTTGGAACATCAGTACTTGCTTTTAAACCACTAAAGCCTTCTCTCTAGCCCAGGTTTGTAGTGTTTGAATGGCAGCCAAACCCTGGTGTTAATTATGAAGTGATTACCAGAATCTTGTTATTTCAAAAACTGTACGTGAAGCGCACAGCCCCACGAAATCTTCACACACCGAGGTAATCACCACTGGATCGAGAAAAATCAGGTTCCCAGCTAGCACATCAAGTTCCCTGGCACCCTAGCCCTCCGCGCACGCCCCACCCTCCAAGGCCATAGTACTGAAACTTCTCTCACTGTCCCTACATCTTGCATGGGATTGTTTGGAAGAGGTACCAACTAGACGGACGGTCTGGTGGAGTGGATGAGACCCCGGCTCCTATCCTCCCTATCCTCCCCATGGGCCCTGCCGGAGGTCTACACAGCGATGGCTCCGCATTCTAAGGAGCCAGGCTGGCAGTTCTCTGGCAGGATCCTCACAGCCAGCTATGG
>LOEQ01002477.1:236286-267748 GCA_001685075.1 Bramus lutescens
GGCGCGGAGTTAACGGAGGAGGGTGGCGGCCTGGGATTCAGAGATTCCGGGTTGAGGAGGAAGAAAGTGATGCTCGGGAGAGGGAGTCCAGTGAGAGGCCCCTGGTCCGGAGTGGGATTGGCTTCTGGGAAGTAGGCATCGATGGGGTTGAGGGGAAATCGGCTGAGAGATGGAGATCTGGTTTGGGGTTTAAGGTTAAGGTCTCTGGACCAATGGGGACAGGGCATGTGGAGTGTAAGAAGGCACACGGAAACCGGAAGGTGGCTGAGGGGTGAGAGATTTTAGGGTAGGGATGAATGGAGGATGTTTGGATAGAAGGTGCTATTTGGCTTCTTGGAAAGTACACAGGGTGCAGTCAAGGTGGCTTTCTGTGTGTTTGCTCGAGGGTGGGAAGCTTTTGTGAATAGTGGAGTTAAAACTGAGTTGAGGGAGCGAGTGCCTTAACGTGACTGTCCTTCCACGCAGTACTTAGGAAGGGCGGAACACAGTTTTGCTACCGAGTCTGATCTTTGTCCTGTCCCCCTGATGATCCATCCGAGTGTTTTGCCACAGCTCACACAAACTTACCAATCTCAGAAGTAATGGGTATTAAGTATTATTTGTTTTTGATTGGGACATTGTTTAATTCTTTATATGAAAAAGGAAAATGTTAAGAGCAGCATTTGAAGATTCAGTAATCTTGTTGGGTATGTTTAATATCGCATAAAATGGTGCAAGGTCTCTTACAGAAACAAAAATGAGGATTAATGCATAAATATAGTTTGCAGTCTTGAATGAGCAATCTTTAATGTAGTGGAACTTGTATTATGTTTGTTGGGTAGTTACTTTCAATTTTGAGAAGTTTTGTAGTTAAGTAAACAATAAATTCTTTTCATTTGAGAAGGACATTAGTATATGTGAGGTATTGTTACTGCCTTCCTCCTTGAAGCTTTTATGGCTTTTGTTTGTACGGTGCAGGCAGAGTTAGGAGGCATAGAAGAGGGAACCACATTTCCAATGGATTTAAATGGCAGGATAATTTCTACTTGAGGGCAAGAAAAAGGCCTTCAAGGAGTTACCATGTCAAGAGCAGAATTCAAGAGAGGAGTTATATAGATGTTTCCTTGTTCACCAGATTAGTATAGAATTTTAGCTACTGGGTTATTCTTCAGGACATGGAAGGTGTTTGTGGGTAACACACTCACTGTAGTCATGCTTTATCCTTATTGGAACACAGTGCCCAAGTGTGCAGTTATCTGTATGCAGAGAAGCAGTTCTAGTCAGGTTAAGCAGGGCAGGTTTCTTGAGAAAGGTGAATTTTGATCATTTGCACAAGGAGTTGGTTTATGGGTTATTAGACACAAGGGTGATTAACAGTCCGGTAGTTTGGATGAAGTGTAAGCAACTCTGGACCAAATAAACCACACAAATGAAAATGGTTTCTAAGGCAAATTACAGATAAATCTAAATGAAGGACTAGGTACGTGGTCATCAGCTAAGCCTCCTCTTAAAGCTTGGTTTATAAGTAGTGGTTAATATGATGGTTTGGAAGGAAACAGAACAGTTGAACTGAAGATGAGCAGTAATGTACAGTGCCCCAAAATACTTTTTGATAGCTAGAAATAGCAAAATTTATTAGTTGCTACTTGGTGTCAGAAACTGTTTTGAGCTTTCCAAGTATCATCTTTGGATTGTAGGTGAGGGAGAGGTTCAGACAGATTTATCTTGCCTATCACACGTCACACCAGCTATTGTGTGGCAAGTCAGGATTGACAGAATCAGTTAGTAAACATTAGTTGAGCATTTGCTTGATGCCAGGCACTGGTAAATGCTGGTGATTCTTAACTTACCAGAAAAGCCAAAGATCAGATCTGAGCCTCTTATAAAAGAAACTTGTTATAAAAGAAGTCAGTAAAGAAGGAAAAAGATTGCTCAGAGAGATTTTGTAGATACTGAGGACTATGCTGTTTAGAGATGCCTAGAGTTGACTTTTTAGAAAGAAGACTCAGAAGAACAATGACTAAAAAGAAACCACCAAGGAAAATAAGGAAAAAAGAAATGTGATTGTGATCTCAAGATTACTGAATTGAATTGTGATTTGGGCCAGCAGTCATGCTTAGTGGTGGGTACTTAGTTTAAATATTTAGTATAGTTACAGCTATCACCATTTTCAGAGGAAAAACCTTAGCAGAACCCTTTATAATGCTTTATTCTTTGACTTAAAAGAACTGAGTATCTTAAAAATGCTTTTTTATAATAAAAATGAGTATTATATTTATCATTAAGGGATAACAACCATTTAATAGAAACAGGGCAATAGGGAATATGTAGGTCTAAGCTTGGCGTGAAAGCAGAGATGATCTTATTTGATATCTGTTCCATGTGAGCTATTTTGGAAGACCTGTTCTCATGTTGGAAATTATAGTGGTATATTATTTGTGTTTTAATAAATAAAGCTTGCCTGAAGGTCAGGGCAAAGCAGTCACACTAGTCAGCCATATAGGCCAGGCAATGGTGCACATACCTTTAATCCCAACAGTCACACTAGTTAGCCATAGATGCTGGACAGTGGTGATGCATGCCCTTAATCCCAGCACTAGAGAGGAATATAAAGCAGGATGAGACAGAAATTCGCTCATTTTCAGTCTGAAAATTTCATAGAGGTAAGAGCTCTGTAGTGGCTTGGCTACTTGGCTTTTCTGATCTTAAGGTCGAACCCTAATATCTGTCTCTGGGTTTTATTATTTGTGCTACAGAAAATGACTGATTTGTTGTGAATTGAAATGATGCGTCCTAAAAGATGGCATTTACTGAAGCCATAGGACTAGGTTATTAAAGCACCTTGAGTGGTAGAAATAGGGTCCTGACTTTCCTGAACATTTATTTCCTTAGAGTTTAAGAAAAGAACTTCTTCCGCTGTTCTTCTGATGAGGCAAGCAGGTCTCTGCCGCGCCCCTCCTTTCTTCTAACCCTTTCCCCTTCTCTCAATAAACTCCTCACCTAAGCTCTTTCTAAAAACAAAACAATGAGCCACTCATAGAAGGGTCATGTTAACTGTTTCTTACATCCTTCCCATACATGGTTCCTTGTCCCTTTCTTTGGTGGGTTTGATACAGACTTACAAGTTTCACTTCAGTAAACAGTATAAAAATGCTACATTTATGTTTAACTCATCTACTTAAACAGTTAAAAATGCACTATTGGTATTTGGGAGATGGCTCACTCAGTCAAGTGTTTGCTGTGCAAGCATGAAGATCTTAGTTTGGATTTCCAGCACCCACAGAAGAACTGACATAACATGCCTGTAATCTTAGTACTGGGGAGGGGAGACAGGAGGATTCCTGGGACTTGCTGGTTTACCAATCTAGTCAAATCAGAGACTTGTCTCAAAAATAAAGTGAGAAGCAACTGAGGAAAATATCTCATGTCAGCCTCTGGCTTCCACATGCAGAAGCACACACATGTGTAACACTTACATGCACACACACCACACACACACTCTTCACTCTTGTATTCCCAATTCAAAGAAAACATATTAAGAAAATAGCTCTTTATCAAGTAATTATTCCCAAACAAACTAGGAGGATTTCCCCAAGGGTCAGTGCAGATTGAATCCAATCTCATAAATGAAGAGGGAGCAATAATTTCCATTTGGATTGTAGAAATTGTGGAATAAGTGTAATGTGATTTCTTTCACCTAGACACTGTATTATGTTCCTTAATTAAATGATCACAACTACTTTCTTTTTTATGTATGTGCTGCATTTTATAAATGAGACTGAGGCTCAGAGAACTTAAGTTAGAGAGCTAAGTGACAGAATTAGGACATAGTCCTTACTTTGATGGGGCATAGTGTCATGTGTCCGAAATTACAGCACTTGGGAGGCAGAGGCAAGAGGATTCTTGAGTTTGAGGCCAGCCTGGATTGCATAGCACGATCTAATCTGAGAAAAACAAACAAAAAGTCCCCAAACCTATGTTTTGTTTCTGAAATTCAGACAGATAAGGACTTATTTATATTAATATCTCTAGTTGAAAAAAAGTGTCATAAAGCCTCCAGTATTTAATAGCTACTTGATACCTTAGAAGATAGGTCTCAGTCCCCTCCTCCACTTTCTTTGAGATAGGATCTAATTCCAAGCCCTGGTTGTCTTGGAATTCTCTAGGTAGACCAGACTGGTCTTGACACACAGTGATAGTCTACTTTTGCTTCCTGAGTGCTGAGACTAAAGATAAATGCCACCATACTAAACTCCTGCTGCAGATGTTTGTGCCCTGTGACCCTACCTCTAAATAAATAGTAGTGAGTTTCTTACAGGGTCTGTTAGATTACATTTTCCTGTTTTAGAGATGCATGTTTCAGCATTTCAGTATTTTTGAAAAGGCAATATATCTTTAAATATATCTTTAAAATGTTAGGAGTGGATACTGTGTCTTAAAGCCAAATATCCCTGAGAATTGAGGAAGCATGGTAGATGCATTAGATGCATGTAGTTTTTAATGTGTAATGGTTTTAGAATTTGCATTTTCTTCCTAGCCTTTCCTTATTTATCATTTATTTACTTTCCTCTAAATTATTGCTCATTTTCTTTAGTTAATATGATACAGAAATGTGTCATAATGCAGAAAATTGAAATTAGCAGGTTTGAGTTTTAATTTTGTCTTTGTTAGTGATTTCATGTTTAACTGTAGACAAGTCACTTCCTATCTCTGACTTTAGTTTCCTCATCTGTTTCTGGTGACAGGGAGTAGAACCTTAAAAACTACGGTTGCTTTTTATTTCATTTTCCCTTTTTAATCTCCCTTTCTTCCCTCCTGTCATTTTTGTCATGGATTCCTAAGGATATAGTTGTGTTCTTAATTCTTTTTGTTATCTTACATTTACTGAGATAGGCTCTCTTACAGAGCATATACTCATTAAATTGTTCATAAATTAATGGATGGATGTTGTCTCTTATCTGAGCTAATAAAAACATTAGTAATATGTGTGTATGTATGTTAAAGCTGTTGAGAACCTACTAGCATTGTAGCTTAGTGGCAGAAAAAGTACTTAGCATTGCCTGCAATGCCCAGAGTTCAGTTCCCAGACCACAAAAAACAACAGTAAAAATGTTGAAGTTAGCTGGATCCCAGAACTTGGGAGGCAAAGGTGCCTAGGCAGATCTCTGTGATTTGAGGCCAGCCTGTTCTAACATTGTGAGTTCCAGGACAGCCAGAGCTATATAGTGTGACCCTGTCTTGAAAAATAAGGCTGAAGTTTCGTTGGAAGTTACTTTTGCCTGAACATTAAGTGTTTAGCCACACTAGATCTGCTCTGTTCTTAACAAATGTACAAAGGAGAAAGTTCATGGGCCTGTCTTTAAGAAGCCTTCTGTTACTTATCCACCAGCTTTAAAAGTTATATACTTCTGGGCCATATTGCTTCCTAGCTTGTACCTCCATCTACTTTCCTACAACTTCAAAGCAAATTAAAGAACTAAACTGCCACACAGCCTAATGTTAATCAAAGTGGAATAGAAATGTTTTTCATCTGAAGTGGTTTTTGAAACTTCTGTTTTCTATGGTATTGTGCAAGAGAAATCAGATCCAGTAAGGTGCCGTGGGGCTGGTAGACTGTTAGGAGGGAGACTGAATATGAGCACTGGAAACAATGTAGCAGTGGTGGGCTGTGTACTTTAAACAGGTAGTGAGTTGAACTCTTTTGAAATGAAGCAGAATTTAGATATGTGGAAAGAGAAGAACTAGTAGGTGGTATGGTGAAGGAACTTGCACAAATTTATGCATATAGATAGAAAAATCTAACTTTGGCTTCAATTGTATCTTAATCAGTATCTCTATCTTTTAGACCCATATAAGGTATTATGGACATAGTGAGGATCTTGCATCAGTTCTTGGAAAAAGCCATTCGTTGTACTAGAAATTAAGGCACAATGTTTTATGAATGTATATTTGTCCCTGGTGGATTATTTGGCACATTCCCATTAAAAAATGCCGGTATCTTATAAATATTGTATGCCAACATGTAATAATCGATGTACTTGGGCTAAAGTGTGGATGTATGCCATTTCTTTTAGATACAAATCACTTGGAGACTTTAAATAATGTCTCTTTTGTGTACATACACGTGTTAACTGAGAAACTTAAGATTTTGAAATACATAGTTTATTGTAGTTCATGGAATTCTTAGAAATGTGGACTTAGAGAATCATGGGATATCTTGTGAAGTATTATAAAAATAACTTTTATTTCCTAGAATGCAGAAGTTCTTAAGTTTTATAAACCTGAACATCTTCATAAAGATTTGTCTTGTCTCCTTAGAAGAAAACCTGCATTTAGCTTTTTGTATAACTTTAGTGCTTTCTTAAAACTTTCAGAGGCTAGGCTGTAGCTGTAGCTCAGTGGTCCCCAGCATGGCTCTACTGCATTCTTAGTATTGTAACGATTACAAGGCTTATTTAAAGTGGGCTGCCAGGTACCTGAATTCAGTTTGACAGCTGAAAACATACTGGAAATTCAGAAAGTCACTAGACATTACTACTCTTGTGACTTTTTTTACAGTTCTTGGCCAGTCCTTGCCTGTTATCTTTTTTTTATTGATTTTATTGAGCTATACATTTTTCCTCTACTCCCCTCTCTTTCTCTCCTCTCCCCTTCAACCCTCTCCTATGGTCCCCATACTCCCAGTTTACTCAGAGATCTTGTCTTTTTCTACTTCCCATGTAGATTAGATCCATGTATGTCTCTCNGTTGAGCACATATCCTTGTGGTATGATTGAGCATCCTTTGGGTATATACCCAAAGCCTGATAGCTTTTAGTTGCATGATATGTCTTAATAGATACTGATTTTTGAGAAGAGATTACAGGATTTAGTCCTTTAAAGACATCCATGAAAGTATTCCTTCTCACTCAGAACTGCAGATCAGAAGGATCATTGGCATCTAAGTGCAGTTGGTATCACCACTTAAACAGCTGGCCCTGATTCTGAATTCTTTACCACTTTTGCTTGCTGTGACCAGAGGAATCCCTGACTATGTGAGGATTCACGTCCCTTTAATCTGAAAGAACTCATAACAGTGCCTCTGAAGCTTTTAAATGTGAACTTTCTAGTGGAATAATAGCCATTACCAGGATACAAGTGTATTTTGGGGGAGATTTTCATTAGGAATATGGGTAGCTCCTAATTGAATTATAAAAATGGAAGTCTTGATTAGTTAGAAATCAACGATGAAATTGTAGGAGTTTAAAAATACCTACAACTAAATTGGTAGCAAACCTAAACTAATGGTGATTTTCTTTTCAATTAAAAAACAAGCTTGATAATCAAAATTTATGAGTAGGTAAAGACAGCATGATTTAACTAGCAATAGTATTTCTTTAAAATTACTGTTATAATAACTTCTGAGAATCAAATGTGGTAACATTGCTAGTTGCAGTAACCAGACTTAGTTCTTGAATACAGATAAAAGTCCATCATATATTTTGATAATGTTCGTTTAGCATTTATTCATATGTTGCCTTATGGATCAAAGAACAATTGTGTTTTCTTTCTTAAGTGATTTGAATGCAGAGACTTGTCCCATTTTTAAAAAGAGAAGTATTACTTAGATGGCTGATCTGGTGATCACAAGCTTTTAGTGAGCATTGTTTCCCTGGGTGGACTGGGAAATTTGTGAAGGGCCTGGTTTGAAGTTCACTTAGTATCTTTACTTCTGGACATCTCGTAGCCTTTGTAATGCTAATGTACTTTCACTAATCTGATTGGATACGGTTTGCAGTTTCTCAAACCCATTTCCCAACAAAACTCCCGTTTTTAGGTTTAACCTTAACCACAGATTCAGAAGCCTTCTGAAGAAAGTAATGTAAGAAAAGTATAGTATACCTCTGAGGCAGGGAGTGAGAGCAGTTTCCTGCTTTAAGGTTACATACAAATCTTTCGATGTGATAATCATAATGAGTCATAGCTGTTTGCAGTTATGAGTGTATTTGCAGAATACAATTTTGTCACCATGTTTTGAAATTTTAACTTTGTGAATAGAATTTAGTGTACTTTAGTTAGACTGTACAAGATACATGATTATTAATTTGACTCAGTTTGGGGTCATATAGTATGCATGTAATGTTTAGGGTTAAAGTGTACATTTTTTAAAAAAAACATCAATTTAAGCTCAGTATTTTAAAAGTATTAATCATGAAATATGTTGTGGACAGTATACAATCTTCATGACTTTAAGCAAAAGAGAATATTTTAGTTTTTTTTTGTAGACTTGGCAAGGTTTGAAAGCTTCGTCTTTGGTAACACAAAGTATTAGTATGCCTTTATTAGTATACCTTGTGTATCAAACACTTTTATTTCTCATAGGCTAAAAATATTAAGATAAAAAATTATTAATATGGAAACATTTTTATCAAGGTAAGGAATAAATACAGCCCAGTCATTTGTCTATAAAGTAGTTTATCTAAAATAAAATTGCATGTGACTGACTTAATGGGCAAGTTTCTTCGAAGGATTCTTTCCCTGAAATGGAAGTGAGTATGTTTTTCCAAGTGGTAAAAATGATCCCCACTTCCCCACTCACTTGGTGACTAAACTCATTATTAGGACTTGTTTGCATTTTATATTTTGGAGATTTCTTTCTACTTACTATCCTATTTCTTTTAACCATACCGTATAGCCAGGAACACAGCCCTTTTCTGTAGGTTTTATAGCAATTACCAATATAAGCCTTAAACTTACAAACAGGAGCAAAAGAAAATGGATAATATTGAAAAATTTGCAGTTTTTTGTAAGCGTATAATTTTAGTGCCATAAAATTGATACTTACTCTCTGGTGTAGTATAAATTAATTCTTTTATTATTGAGACAGGGTCTCAGCATCTAAAAATTTTCAGGATAGTTAAGATCCTAGAAGCATTTTAGTTCTTGTGAAAGTGCTGTGCTTATAGAAGGACATTGGTGTACAAAATGGTCATGTAATAGCCCAAGAACGAATCTAATGGACCATTGAGATTCCTTACTACCAAGTACTTTAGATATTAGGGGTGTAGAATACAGATATTGCTGTATCAGTGCTCTGTAGGCAAACAGAGTGGCTATTATATCTACTTCAATGGATGCTTACAACAGAGTTGGACACTAGCATCTTTTATTGAAAAAAGAAATGTTATCCAAGATGCTAGAGCTATTCTTTTGTCTGTGGAAAACTGCCTGATAAGCTTTAATTTTTGAGAAAAGAACTCACTGTTCTTTGCTGTGTAAACATAGTTTGTACATTTGAGTTTGCATTTCGATTGTTTATTTATTGTGTATAACTTCCTTTCACAGGAATTTATACTTTGTTAGTGAAAAGACTATGTATAAATTGCATTCACAGTGTACATGTGTTTCTAAACATGTTGTATATAATAAATATGTACAATTTTGTCATTAGTAAGTTTGTTACTCTTTTGTAGTTACTAGCTAGACCTTTGTCTTTCATTGCACCTTCAAATGAGACTCTGAAAGATTATGTAAAGGCTCCTTTATAGTCTCATTGAAGTGAATTGTCTTGTTTTGGCTAAAAGGTTATCAACTCCAAATGTGGCAATCTAGTTAAAGTTCCCTGTTAATTGAAATGGGAAATGCCGTTATTCAATAAGTTGGATTACTTGGGGGGGAGAGAGAGAGTCACTATAGAAGTTTGAAAATATGAGGCCCATGGGACCATACTTTAAAAGTTTTGCTAGCAAAATAACATATGGTAAAGGGGACCTGTAGCACAAATTCTAATTGGTCTTAATAATAAAAACTTGGAGTCAGGTGTTAGGGGTGAAAGCTGAAGGATCAGAGAAGTAAAACAGCCAGCCACTGGAGAGTTCTGACCTCTACCAATGCTTAGACTGAAAGGGCGAGATTCTGTCTCTGAATCTTCAGACTGAATGCTGTCTCTATGAAACCTCAGACTACGTCTCAGACTGAATCCTCAGACTGCATCCGAGCTCCTGTCTCTTCCCACCTTATATTCTCTCTCCACCCAGCCATATCACTCGTGTCTCCACCTCTTGTGCTGGGATCACCTTTGTGTGGGCTCTGTTTCTGTTTTAGACAGGTTCATGGCCTTAAACTCAAAGAGATCCCTCTGTCTCTGTCTCCCCAATGCTGGGATTAAAGGTGTGTGCCACACCTGCTTGGCCTCTATTGCTAGCTAGTGGTTTAGCTCTGCACTCTTAGGCAATCTTACTTGTTAGATTACAAACAAAATATCACTACAGGGACCCAGGGAGGGAGTTGGCTGAGTTGGTGAAGTACTTACCACTCAATTAGGAGATTCTGAGTTTGATTTCCAGAACCCACAAAAAGCCAAGTTTCATGCACTTGTTATCCCAGCACTAGGGAGGTGGAGATGGGTTTATCCTTGGGACTCACTGAGTACACAGCCTAGCCTACTCATTGAGTTCCAGGCTAATGTGACTCTGTCTCATAAAGCAAAGTGGGTGGTTCCTTAGGAATGACACCTGAGGTTGAACTCTGGCTGCTACATACACCAATTATTTGGTAAATAAAAACTACAGGAAGTCACTGTAGTAAGGTTCCTATGCTAGTCCCTAATATACCCTGAATAAATAAAGATGGAGTCATTCATGTAAAAGTTGTGTATCACCAGGCTGAAACTCTCAGTTGATTTTTGACTTCCTGGGATATTAGGATTATAGCAACAACAATGAAACCTCCCATACAGGTTAGTTTCATTTGGTATGATAATAAAGTTCCCTCTTTCTTAATTTAAAAAAGATAACCTTCAAAAATCTGGTATTAACCAGTTATTTTTGTGTTCTAAACCTGACTACTTCACAAGGAAAGTGACTTTAAGTTGACTGTAATGTGGTCTACCTTTTGTTTTGTTTTTTCTTTCTTTGGCCTTTTTATCTATTTGTTTTGGCATATAAAACCAACCTTTTAAGCCAGACATAATGGTATACGCTTATAATCTTAGCATTTAGGATATGGAGGCAGGAGAATCTTGAATGCAAAGCCTGCCTGGTTTACATAGCAGGGCTTTTCAATGATAAAGGGAGAGGGAGAAAAGAACAAACAACAAAACCTAGTAACTTCCAGAATCCTTGGAATTCTTGTTTGTCTTATGGAATGAAATGCTATTTGATTATAGAATAGAAAATAGTCAATTAGGGTCTGTTAAACTGTATGTTGCAAGGCACTGGGGCTAATCTCCATCACTGAAAAGCAAAAACAGATTGTTCTAATTTTGTCCTTTGACAGATTTGGTGGCTGAGGAAGGGACCCAGAGACTCCTTGAACAACGAAGGCAAGGTATTATTGGCCCGGTTGAGAGTTGGGAGCCCCTATCTTTCTAACAGAGCCCACAAGAGTTTCCAGATAAGCTTCTCTTGGCCAGATTCTGTTCTTTTTGCATTGAGCCTAGGATTATTTTGCTTTTGGGGTACTACACTTAGTTTGCTTTCTGAGTGCTTGACTTAGTTTACAGTGGCATTCACGTACCGGGAAAGACAAGTTTTTGGCCATGCTGTACTCAATGTAGACTGTGCATTCTACACAAGTACTCACTCACCTGCTAACCTAGCTACACCTGCATCTCCTAAGCTGTAGTATTAAAGGTAGTGTGTGGTGAAGGTGGAACTACAGGGAGTGTGACCCTTGCTCTTCATCTCTTTTCTTGTATATTGAACTACAAAACAAAACAAAACCTTAGCCGAGTTGGATGAGGGGATCCCAAGCCACAGTGACAACTTGGGGGCACAATTCTAGCATTCAAAAACAATTAGAATACATCCTGAGGTAGTGCTTATGTTTTGAATTTGGACTGTCTTCAAGTCACTTGTCAATAGAGAGTTATACTCTGGTGACTTCAAGACTGTCAGAAAAGGTGAGAGAGCTTCTGCCTAGATAGTATAATCCTGGTTGTGAGATCAACAGCTTTGAGAGCAATCTAGCTTGAGGTTACTGTGCTGTAAATGAACCACACTACCTTGTTGGGAAAGGCAGTGATACTCTTAATGTTCAAGAACCTGGACTGTTTACCTGCAGTTGCTTTGAGGAACCTTTTCTAAATTCCTGAGCTGAAGAAATTGTGAGAGAATTAGTGGTTGTTATAAATTACTTTGTTAAATAGTGATATAAAACCAGAACTTAACTTTTTCTGAATCTGCAGCTGTGTACTGAGATTAGGTGACATACAGATGTCAATAATATATTCCTCAATAATATATTCCATGTTTCTAACATTTACTTTCTTTTGATCTTTCAACTTTGGTATGTAAAACTTTTTTTCTACTGTTCTTTACTGTGCTCATTTGAAAAGCTACCCCAACTGTAAGTATTTAAAGTATTATTTTGTAACTGCAGCTGTCTTCCTGTGTATTGGGAAGAGTGCGTATTTGTCATGACGTGAAGCTTAAGCATCATCTTTAGAAGGCCTTTTGCTCAGGGCCTTAATTGTAGTCACTATCACTATGATGTTTGACCTTTTGTCAGTTTCTTAGGGTGATGGTTACCAAGTTTTCACAGAGTTTGCTCTTTATTTCGTTAGAAATTTATCAAGGTTCTAGAGGCTGGAAGTGTGAAATAAGTGTGTGCAGAGCCGTGCCTGGCTTCATGCTGCGTAACTCTAGTCACTGACCTCCTTATATGGTGTTCTTCCTGTGTTAGTAGCGTGTTCCTGGACTGCAGTTTTGAACTCTGGTGCCTTTCTCACTCATGCTTCATTTTTCTCAATGCTTGTGAAATACTAGAAGTTATTGTTTAGAGCAGGGCTTGGCAAACCATGGCCTGCAAGTGGTGACTTTCTGCTTTCTCTCCAGAGAGGGAGGGAGGGACAGAATGAGAGAGGGAGAAAATACCATTGAGAATAGAAATATTTTCTTCTTTGTCCATTTGTTTACTCAACTGTCTCTACTAGTGAACTTTGACTAATGTGTTTGTGTATTGAATGCACAGAGGAGCCAGTTTTAAAAGCTGCCCCTTCCTCCAGAATCCATTCATAGCTAGTAATTCAGCAGGGAGGAATAGGGTCTCATGGACTCCTTGATCTATGATTGACTGTTGATAGGCCCCATCTTCTTAAGACCTATTGCAGATAGTCTTAGTTGTTATGACATGATGACTACATTGGCTGTGGCATGCCTAGAAGACATTTCAGCGATCCTTCTTCCTGTCTTCAACTTCTTAAATTCTTATTGTTCCTTTTCCTTCAAATTTCCTGGGTCTTGGAAGGAGTGGTATAAATGTCCTAAGCACTTAGCTGTCACTTACTCTTAGTACCTTGAGCAGTGATTGGTCTCTGCATACACTACTGTACATTGCAAAAAGAAGTTTTTCTGAGTCTTAGAATAGCATTTGTATGGATATAAATGTAGGCTATTTAGAGAATAGCTTGGTGCTGTAGTATATAAATTACTTAAACAATAGTAAGTGTCCCCTTTAGGGCCTAAGATCTCTATGGCCATGGAGTTTTAGATCAGGTTACAGTACCAGGTATGAATTCTCTGTTGTGGATTAGGCCTCAAATACAGTAAGAGAACAACCATGTACCATTGCATGGGTGAGCATATTTTGCTTGGCAGGTTGGTATTGTAGATTGTAGGGTTCATGGCTAAGTAAGACTGTTGATGTCTTTACTCCTCCAGCAGACTTCATAGTACCTTCAGGGACAGTGAAAGCTTCCTAGCAGGGAAGATACTTCCAACCTGTTCCAGCTAGATTCTTTACACCTTGCAACCAGCGTATGTTGTCTTCAGCAATAGGATCTTATTAAGTAGTTCTGGTGGGTAACCAACGAGAGTGGCAAAGAGCCTGTATTGTTTGGGAGGCTTCCTTGACCAATATCTTGTTGGTATTTTTGTTAAGTTACCTTTGACTTTCAGGGTCATGATTATGTAGATTGAATATTCTTATAAATGGTTTGGAGAATATTTATAAATGGCTTAGAGGGTATTTATAAGACCTCAATGTTTTCTTGATGTTTTCAGTATCTTATTTTTTAGTTGGAAAGAACTAGGCAGTTAGTTTTGGTAGCTGCTTTTGACTTTGATTTTGGAGATATCTTTTTCCCAAGAATTTTTCCTGAGATGGGATTTCTGGTTGAGAGCTTCCTGGAATATACTTCAAGGGTTTTTGTTTTTGTTTCCTTCCTTATTTCCCCACCTTCTTAAGGATGTTTGGTGCACCCTAATACTTAGCCTATTTTAGTTGTGTCCTAAGCACCCAGCTGTGATACTCGCTTCAAGTACATATAAATATTAGGGCTGGAGCCAATATTTATTCAGGAAATGATTCTGTCAGGAGTCATTCTGCTGTTCTGTGTGCATGTTTTTTGATTACCTTGATGACCTCATATTCTAATCCAGCTTCTTGATCCCAAGTTTGGTGTTTTCTCCTGGGTTTCAGTGGTGAGATGTTAAATACAGCTCTGACCTTAGAGTACTTTTCTTTTGTCGTGGTCTCTCTGTCAGTTTATTCTCATCTGTCCTAAGAAGTTATTCTTCTTTATTCCTCTCCCCCATCTTTGCTTATTCATGAAGTTTTTTGTTTCAAGATTTTAAAAAATACCTTTAATTGAAATAGAAATAATACCACTTTCCCCTCCATTTCTTCCCTCCAGCCTCTCCCAGCTACCCTCTCTCAAATGTCTCCTCTGCCATTCAACTCACAACTTGATAGCCTCTTTTTCTTTGATTGTATTTGTTACATACATTCATATATGTGTGTGTGCAGAAATAAATGTAAACTGTTGAGTCTATTGTTGTTTTTGTGTATATGGCTTCAAGGCTGAGCAATCTGCATTGGGCAACCAGTAAGGGAGAGGCTAATTCTTCTTGCATCAATAAGAAGTTGCCTGTAGTTCTTTTGTCTAGGGGTGAGATCTCTAAATTTTCTCCTTTTCATATTATCTTGTCCATTGATACTTCTATTATTTTGATCTTGTTTATGTAGCCATTTCTAGGAGAGATTATTTCATGGCTTACTTACTGGTATTCTGGTTTTTAAAATCTTTTCATTCCCTTTCAGTGATTTTCCTTGAGCCATGCATGCAGGAGCTGTGTTGTAAATGTATCTGATAGGCTTGACTCCCTATGATTTGATCTCTGCATTGGGTACAGTTGTTTCCTGTGATGCTCTTCATTTTCTGTAAAGAGAAGCTCTTTTGAGGATTAGTTGCCATACTTGTCTAGGAAAGGTGGCTCACACCTTCAGATTTTTATAGAACACTTATAAATTATGAGAACCTTGAACATAAACACATACATTTATTAGACTTTCCAGTTAAATGACTTTAGTATTGAAGCTTTTTTCTTCACTGATTGCATTGCATGTCTTCATGCATGTGTTAATATTTCATGCTATGTATATGGATTTCTAAGTAGCATCGAGCTTGGATTTCAATATAGTGTAGACTCGTGTAGTAACATATTTCATAGATCTTCCTGTACTCACATCATATATCCCTTGCCTGTTTTCTTGTATATTTTTCCACCCTTTCTTTTTTCTCTCTTTCCTTTTCTTTTCTTTATCCCCCTCTTTTTTTTTTGCTTATTGTCATGAATGTGTAGAAGAAAGGATTTGATGTTTTCTCTTCCTGTTTAGGTGGCTGTTGACAGGTGACTGTGACACCTGGCAGTGTTATTCAAGTGTTATTTTGAGTCTGCTGACCTCCATTCAGAATTATAAATTTCTTTGGGAAGAGAGAACCATTATTCAGTTGTATTAAGGTTTAACAGAGATTTAATGCATATTTGCGTTCTTAATGTAATGTTTTAGAGATCTTTTAAATACAACTATACTAGAGAAACCTGGGGCCTGAAAAGGTGAGTGATTTTTCTGAGGTGATCCAGGAAAGAACAAGGTCTTGAGAAACTGCAGTCCATTCTTGCTTACTCTGTATTATAATTGTCAATATTTAATTTTGATTTTTGCCAGTCTTTTAAAATACTTATGTGGAAACCAAGAGGTTTTAAAATAAGATTTGAGCATGCATTCATTAAACTGTTTGTGTTGTCATGTTTCTCTCATAGTCAAAATGGTTTCAATCCCAGAATACTATGAAGGCAAGAATATCCTCCTCACAGGAGCTACTGGTTTCTTAGGGAAGGTGCTTCTGGAAAAGTTGCTGAGATCTTGTCCTAAGGTGAATTCAGTCTATGTTTTGGTGAGACAGAAAGCTGGACAGACACCGCAAGAGCGTGTGGAAGAAATCCTTAGTGGCAAGGTAAATGTGGAGGATAATTTGGAAGGGGACAAAGGTATATGCTTGTGTATGAAATTCGTAAAGCATTAAATTAGATGCATAGTGTATATATATATTGTTTCAGTGTCCCCACCCCCCAAAAAGAAAACTGCGGAGAAATTGCTAAGTTCCTGCAGTATGGCAGTGAACTAGAGTGAGGAGAAGAAAACAGCTTTCTTTTATGCTAGACCAAATTTTCTAATAAGGTCTAAACTGCTGCTATGATTGATATTTCAAGTATGCAACAACCAAACAAAACCACGAAGTAGCCAAATACAGTTGATGTTTCTTTCTAAAATGTATGTTTTTTCATCCTGTGCAAGAACACGCTTTTGCATTGAAATTTCAGGGTCTTCTCTCTCTCATTTTTGTCCCCAACACTAACCTGTGTGCCTACATGTTCTGTTGATCCTTCAGGTCTCTGAGTCAGTGTCATTTCCTTCAAGAACTTTCTGTAACTCCTAACTCCAGGGGATACCACATCCTCTTCTGGCCTCTGTGGGTACTTCACTCAGGAGTATAGATCCATACACATATAATTAAACAGTCTTTAAAATCTTTTAAAAGAGTCAAGCAATTAACTGGCAGCGTTGGAGGGTGAGGCTATCTTTGTTCAGATGTCTTCTATTTCTTAAGCCTGTTCTGAGAATTTGAGTAGCCAGCTCGAACTCTCTGAGTCTCAACTTTATGTCTGGAACACGAGCAATCTTCTATTCTGTGCCCCATGAAATTTAAAATTTTAAAATAGCTGTTCTTGATGGGGAAAGAGTTTATAATAGGTTTTGGGAAGTGGAAAACACTATCCTAGACTAAATATATTCCTATTTGATAGCTTTTTGACAGGCTGAGAGATGAAAATCCAGATTTTAGAGAGAAAATTATACCAATCAACAGTGAACTCACCCAACCTAAACTCGCTCTCAGTGAAGAAGATAAGGAGGTGATTATAGAATCTACCAATATCATATTCCACTGTGCAGCTACTGTAAGATTTAATGAAAATTTAAGGTGAGTACAGATACTTATTAACATTTGAATTACATATGTTACAGATGTAATTTTAATTCGACTTTTTAGTGAGCTTGTTTTGAAAATGTTGTGAAACTGTCATATATTAATAGTGACTTTCGGTGTTTTATGGAAGTTAGTAAAATTCTTTTATAATCATTTTGAAAATAAAAGACGGCTAATATATGCTGACTATAAAACCTTGCCATGATTTTGTAAAATAGGACAGAGGTAATGGACTAGAAGAAAGCAGAGTGTACTTGGTAAGAGGCAGGAAGAGTTACTCAGCTGCATTGAATACCTTTTTGTGAATTGTTGTCGGACTCCTCTACCCCAGCAGCTATTTGCTTCCACTCTTCACTATGTATTCTAGAACATAATCAAAATTAAGTTCAGGTTTTGCATGCTAAAGATAGAGGTGACTTTGACACTTTGTTTATATTTCAAAAACTCTGCTTTTGTGCCATTGTTAAGAGACAAGGTAACATCAGAAATTAAGTTTTAATTTGAAACCAAATTTGAACTTCAGGATACATCCTGCTTCTAGTTAAAAAAAAAGTTCTAATTGATCAGTATTTTAAAAATAAAATGAAGGGCTTGAAAGATGGCTCAATGGTTAAGAGTATCTACTGCTCTTCCAGAGGACCTGGGTTGATTTCCAACACTCACATGATGGCTTACAGCCATCTGTAGCTCATTACAGGGATTGACTGTCCTCATCTGGTGTCCATTTACACTGGACACATATGTGGTACACAGACATATATGCAGGCGAAACATCCATACACATGAGCTAAAAAATAAATAAATATTTTTTTAAAAATAAGTGAATATACACTTCAAATAATAGAATTTAATTCATAACACCATTATTTTTGATGGTGTGTCTAAAAGTACAATTTTATGTTAATTTTATTATATAGTCTTACACTAGTTTAAATGATAAAGCACTTGTTTTTGGGTTTCACAACTCTCTGTGAAACCCTTCTCTTTAAAATGTTCAAAAAGTTAAGCTCTGGCAATAATCCTCATTTTTCGAACGTAGAAGTGTTAACTATTAAATGATTACATTGTGTGAGAGCATAATGCCAAGCATTTGGGTGTGTGAAGATACGTTCACTGCCTCTTATAGTTCCAAGGTTGTGCTTTACAGTCTTCAAAACATGCTCATTTGTTCCTTCTGTCATAACTTTACCCAGCTTGTCCTAGGCAAATCCATTCTATTCCTGAGGCAGCTGAGGCAACACTATAGAGAAAACAGAAAAATATTTGGAGTAACACATTTTAGTTCTAGTCTTGACCTCGTTGTTTATTAACTGAAGAGTTTGAACAATTATTAACCTTCTTGAATTTGAGTTTGCTTATCTATAAATTGGCACTTCTCAGAAGACTTTTTCTGATGGATTATTTTACCTCTCAACCACAGAGTATCAGTCTGTAAGCCATTGCTTTATCACTCTATTTTAATTCTTTTGTGAGCCAGCAGGTGAGACTCTCAGTGACTGTGATGTGTTTAGAATCCAGAAGTAACAAAATAATATCATAATCAGTGTAGTATAATCTCACTCTATTAGATAGATATACATCATGTATGTTAGGCATATATGTTTTTCTATATTGATGGTAATTGTTTTTAATTTTATGTGCATATTATTATTCCCACCATGAACATATGTTATTCTTCAAATAAAGACAAATAATATTGAAAATATATGTAAAGCTATACGTTCCATCTTAAAGAAATTTGTACCTTCATCAGTAAGAAATTTTCTTTTTATAATTAATTTTTAAAATTTCATATATATGTACTGTATTTACATTATTTCCCTCTTGTTCTCTCACCAGCCCCTCCTCTGTTATCCCTTCTGCCTCTCAAATTCATATCTTCAGCAGAAGGGATAATAAATACATACGCACATGTATGAATAAATACATAAACACAACTTGCCAAGTCCATTTAGTGTTGCTCATATTGTATATGTTTTTAGGATTTACCAGTTGGTATTGGATAACCAGTTGGAGGCTCATTTCTGGGAAAGACCAATTCTCTCTCTTTCTTAGCTGTCATGATAGGACTCTTAAGTTTCCCCCATGGCATGTTACCTGGTGTTTTGTTCGGCCATATCACTGAGATTTTATGGGTACAACTTTCTTCTCATATATGGAAGACATAATCTCATAGCAGACTTCCTGGTCCTCTCTTAGAATTTTTTTGCTCCTCTTTGGTTATGCTCCCTGAACCTTATGTGTAAGAGTTGATCAGAGATTATCATTTGGGCCCTAAGCCCTGAAAATGCTTTTTTATTTTCCCAACATTTAAAATTTTCCCTTCCATGTATATTTGCATATAAATCTAACATTGTACTTTAAGTAGTATTTTCAAGGTTATGAATATAGTCTCTGATTTTTTTTTTAAAACAGGCTGTGGTAGCCCAGGCTAACCTTAATATTATGCTCTTTCTGCTTTAGCTTCCCAAATGCTGGTATTACAGGCATATACTACTTGCTTGTTTGTTACTGAATTTTAGTGGATGTTTATTTTTCCCTAGAATTCATTACTATACAATGACCAGTCTAACATATTTTCCCCTAATAGTTCATGCTTTAACTATTTTCTTATTATAATCAAAAGAAATCATTTACACAGTCATATGAAACCTAGTGTGTTTTCAGGGACTGGTGTATAATACTAATAATATACTAGTTGTGGTATAGTTCTCATTGACTTAAAGGGGGAAATTAGGTGTTTTTAAGGGAAATTTTATTAACAGAAAACATTAATTAGGATAAAACACATCAAAGAAACCTTTACCAGAAGGATCACAGTATATTATTTTGTATTCTCCTTGGATTTATCATTAATGATAAAGATTTTTTTCATTATTACAATTTCTTACACTAGACAGACCATATTGGAAAGTCTAGATAATTTATTGTTAACTATCCCTTTGTTAAGTCATGAATGTTTACTGTTCTAGTCCTAGTCTCCTACATCATAACTATTTCTGTGAAGCAAATCTAGTGTATGTTGATGTCTAAATATTAGTAGAACATTAGATTTGGGCCAGATATTCAGAAATACTGGAAATAGCCTCTAATAGCCACCTAGGGGAAAACCATAACTATAACCATCACCATCTGTTAAACCACAGATAATCACATGCTGTAGTTGTTACTACTGAGGGGCATGCAGGAGGAGGAGAGTCACCATAACATTGTGCCTAGTGCTTTGGGGAGGAACCAAGGTAAATTTGGATGTGCACCCTTTCATAAAGCCCTGGGGCATGTGCGAACTATGTTGATACAGGCCTAAATGCAGATAGTACTGAACACATCTGTTGAGTGCTGAGGAGGCAAAGTTCATTAGTTTTCAGACATGTTTTTCAAATATTGAACTGGGGAGAAATTGACAGGAATAAAGAGGTGAGGAAGGAGAAGAGGAGTAAGTAGTTGTGTAAGTAGTTGGTCACAGGGTCTCGTATTCACTAGGCAGGCAGTATCAGTTGTGTAGAGAGGAATATCAAGAGGCCAGAGGCTATCATGAGGTCAAAAACAGTCAGAAAAGAGGAAATAAACAGATTGTTTGGGGAAAACGCATGGGATTTCAGAAATGGAGCAGTTCTAGATGATGAGGCCCTAGGGGATAGGTATGGAGTCTGTTTTCCAAAAGGAGTGGAAGTATAGATTAAGATAAAGGAACGGTAGGTACAGTCCTTAGACTTTAAGGAAAGGCCAGTGGTGAATCCTGGTGCTTGTGTGTGCACTTTGTGGTGATAGCTTTTTTTCTAGTCTGTCTCTGGCCCTGTCTCTGCTGTGAACTTTTCATACGTGCTCCTGTAGGGAAAGCTGCCTTTAATAAAAATATTATCTGCCTCTTTCCACCTCCAAAGAAAAGAAAAAAAAAAGAGAAAATAAAACTATAACTGGAAACATATTTTAAAATGTAGATTTCTTGATTCTACTTGACCCTGCCTGTCTTAAGATTTACTATTTCATAAAGCAAAACATGAGAACTTTATTCCATTTTTCTTACTTTTTGGTCTAGCATGTAAGGGACTCAGTCTGAAGTTCAACAAAATAAAACTAATGTTTCTATTGAGGTTAAAACTAGCCTGGCAGATACTAAATTAATTTATGTTGTTTTAATATGTCTTCAGGTTGGGGCTCTCAGGTACAAATAGAGTGGAGAGACTCAAGGCACAGAAGTGTGCCTCCTGAGTTATTCCTCACTTCAGTGACCTAGAAACTGTCACTATTCTCAGGACAGTGCAACAGAATACCCCTTGTGTCCTTTTTTCAAAACATCTCTCTCCCTATCCCCATTGTTTTGTAAATGAGAAAGAAAATAATGCATTCTCTAATGCTCTAGTGGATAGTATCTCTCTGAAAGGTCTTTTGCTAGATTTTCATTTGAACAGATGTTTTTTTCTCCTTAGTTGAGATTTGGGAAGATCATAAGACCCCTACCTTAGTTTCATTAAAAACGTTTTTTTCCTCCATAGGATCTCAAATGTAATTAAAAGAAATAAAGTCTTAAGAGATCTTTATTTATTTAGCTTTTCCCTTTTATGAGTTACTCCTTGTTTCTGGTGACCCAGAACTTCTTGTCCTGTCCTCAGGAGCTTGTAATAAAATATTCTTCTCAGTATACCTCTTCTTAAACAATATCCTCCTTGTCCCCATTCTTTTTAAACAGATAGTTATCTAAGTATTGCTGTACAGTCAGGTAGACTGAATTCTGTCTGTGACGTATTTTTTCTTAAACACTGACAATATGAGCATTTTGCAGAGTGCTCAGTGCCATTTTCATTTTTATGAAAAAACATTTCACACCTGATGTAATGATACATGTTTGTAATCCCAACATTCAAGAGGTGGAGGTAGGAGGATCATAAAACAGGTTCATCCTAGACAATATAGGGAGTTGGAGTTCTAGGCCAGCCCTGGGCTACATGGCCCTACCTTAAAAAGGCTTCCCCTCAAAGCTCATTGGATCTGTGTTTAAGCATGCATTGTTTTTACATAGTTATTAATATAAATTTAATAATTTTACCTTTTAAATTTAGCATAGAAATAACTTACATGTTTCTAATGTTTTTCATGGTTATACTTTTAGTCACTACATGATTCTGTAATGTTGATACATAACAATTTGTGTAATTTTCACTTGCCATAAAAATTGTATTTCTTGTTTGAAAAATTAGGCTTTGGGCGACTTTTTGCTCTGAAATTTAGGTTATTAGATTAATAAATGCATACTTTCTGTAATTACTGGTACTTTGTCCTAGTTTCTTTTAGGTCAGTTGTATGAATTTGTAGTTGTAATAAGACTGTAATACTCTATGCCAGTTTTACCCCTCAGTAGTGTTGAATATTTCAACTGTCCCCATCCGCCTACTTTTATAGTGTGTTTGTTGGTGTATGTGCAGGTGTGTGTACACATGTATGTGGAAGCCAGAGGACAAATTAAGGATAGGATTCCTTGGATGCTATTCACTATTTTTACTTTATTTATTTATTCATTCATTCATTTACTTGTTTGTTTATTTATTTGAGATTGGATGTGTCACTGGTTTGGGAATCACTCTGTATGTTTATCATGCACAACGCATGTGGAATGACTAAAGTATTATGTTTATGACATCACATAACTTTTCTTGTATTGAGAATGCTTTAAAAATGTATGATTTTCATTATTCTGGTATGTTGGTTTTTAGTTCAGTTACCATGTTGTACAATAGACCTTTCGATGGACCATTAAAAAATGCTATGAATCAAGTTGTGTAGAAAAAAACTTTCCACCATTTGCTTGTCTTAATACTTACAGGCAGTTTTGAGATGGTGTTAAGAATAGCATATACTAAATACTTATAATGCTTACAAGTTATTTTTTTCATTTAGTTGTTCCTAGTTCTGGTGGGAGATTCTGTTACTGTTTCATTTACTGGTGAGGAAGCTGAGGGTTGAGTGCTTGTGTAACTTAGCATTTTAGCTGGCAAGGAGGCCATACCTGGGTCTGAGCCCAACCTGATTCTATAGCTTTGTTCATAATCCTGTTTTACATCACAGTGTATGCTTTGTTTTTCAAATCCTATATTGGAGTTTATTTTATTATTGGAAGATTCATGCATAGTTATTAAAATAAATGTTCTTCATACTAAAAACACACCGACTCAGAGCTAACAGAGAAATTGCAAATTACCGAAAAACATGTTTCTTTGCCTGTACTTACCTACTGAAATTCAGATTTGGTTTTTAAATACATTAAAGGAAAAAAAAAACCAGATTTCTAAGTTCTCACTGTTTCTTTTGCAGAGATGCTGTTCAGTTAAATGTGATTGCTACACGACAGCTTATTCTCCTCGCACAGCAAATGAAGAATCTGGAAGTGTTCATGCATGTGTCAACAGCATACGCCTACTGCAATCGAAAGCATATCGATGAAGTAGTTTATCCTCCCCCTGTAGATCCCAAGAAGCTGATTGATTCTTTAGAGTATGTTTGAATTTGTACACATTGCTTTTACTCTTAAGATTTTGGATTCAAGTTTATCTTTTTCCCCCTCTCTCTGTGCTATCTGTACATATGTGCATGCAAGTATTTATCTCTTCCTGTATTCAACAACTGCTTGTTTTCTGCCCAGTACAGGGTTATGTCTGTTGGTGAAGTCATTGTAGAGTTTTCCCTTTGGGTCAGGTAATGATTGGAGGAAGATCCCTGAATAATTTATCTCTGTGTTAGAAGCTTTGTTTTTTAGGTAGTCATTTCTAGCTCCTATGGAGACCAGAGACCAATGGCTGCTAACCCCAAGGTTCTAAAGAACTCCCTGTCCTGCAATGTACAATACATAAAAAGAGACTTTCCTTTTTAAGAGAATTAGAGGAATTCTAGTCCTTTAATTCATACTCCTAGTGTTACCATCTTTCTAAGGACAGGGATTCCTAGCAGCAATTCTTACATGAACAATATTTGTATTTGATAAATGTAGAGGATTATGTGAAATGTATATAACACAACCTAGCCTTCAGTTGCTTTTTGGTCTGACTTTCTTACCATATGAAGTTTTTTTTTGGACTACAATTATAGAAGCATTCCAACAGCCATTACATCTTTACATATTTGTTTTCAAACAGTATCTCTGTGGGCTTTTTTCTTACAATTTTTGTTTTTTCTTGGTCCCATCTTTCCTCACAGATAATTCCATTTACTTTTGATTCCCACCATCCCTGAAATAAGCACACGTGACCTTTTAAGAAAGGGTTTTCATGGAAATGGACTGTAAGAAAATCAATACCGTAGATGACTGGGACATTTCTTGTGAGACTCAGTTTCATAGATGTCCCTAAATATATACCTCATTTCATCATAGATCAATAAAAGTGTTTGTGATTCTGGAGAAAAGTGATGTTAATGAAACTTACTACTTTTTGGCTTTTTAGTCTTGGCTTACATGCATCTGAGGAAATGAGAAGAGATTGTAGCCTAAATCTTTTTTCTCCTTTCCTGGCTTTCAAAGGAATCTGTCTAGTCTAGTAAATGATTTGTGAACTTGCTGTGTAAACTCAGTAGAAGTAAGGTTTAGTGGCCTGAGTCTGTCTTCAGCGTTTTTATTTGTTTGTTTGTATGTTTTAGGTGAGGCAAGGAGCTTATTTTCCCATCTGTCAACTACCTATCCTACCCAGTTATCAAAACTCAATCTCCATTGTAGTTTTTCCTCAAACCGGATAGCTATTTGCCTATAGTTTAATGTTCTTACTCTTCCACATACACAGAGTACTTCCATATGTGGGAGCATTTTAAGTTTCTCTAGTTATTTTTATCATCAGATTGTAACAATATACAGAATCTATTTGAGTGCTTAGTAGACATAAAGGACAGGTTTCTAGAAACAAGGACATAGCACCTTAGAGAAAAATAAGGAAAGATCATTGTCACCTGTTTGGTCATGGTCCTTTTTACAGGTGATCCTCAGAGATGGTAAGGTCAGTTAAGAGATGACTGAATTGTAGGTTGTTAATTGAATTTTCATAACATGCTTTAATATTTTTACTATTAATCATAGTATTTGTTAATCTCTCTTGAGGATATATAATCCCAGTTTAACTTGTTATTCTATTAGATGGTAATACATATATATGTAATTTCTAATGAAACATTTGAGACACCTGATCTATTTTAGAATTTATTTGGACTTTGGAAACGAACTCTGATTTAAATACTATATAATAGTACTTAATTACTTCATTTTCGTTTTTGGTAGCATCCCCGATCAAAGACACACAAAATACTGAATATTTAAACTGTATGATAATTTCTAAAGACCCTTCATTGGTTCAAGTCAGTTAAGTTTGCTATCTAAATATGATTTATGAAAGATCTATTGGTTCTTATTTGATATAGGAGTTGGAGATAGTAGACCTATGTTTCATATTTAAAGACACTTCCTTTTTTTTCCCTGGTAGTAAAAGTTATTGTTTGGCACATGCCTTTTAATCCCAGCACTTGGAAGGCAGAAGCAGGCGAATTTCTGAGTTCAAGGTGAGCCTGGTCTATGGAGCAAGTTTCAGGACATCCAGGGCTACACAGAGAAACCCTATTTAAAAAAAAAAAAAAAGAAAGAAAAGAAAGGGGTTATTGTGCAACTATTTAAATCAGGGCAACAGATAGGTTTGTGCAAAGTTCAGTTAAGTAGGTTTTTAATCTATGATAAAATATTTGGATTTTTAATGTAATTTCTTTGTTTGCCAGATGGATGGATGATGGCCTAGTAAATGATATCACACCAAAATTGATAGGCGACAGACCTAATACATACATCTACACCAAAGCATTGGCAGAATATGTTGTACAACAAGAAGGAGCAAAGTTAAATGTTGCCATTGTAAGGCCATCGATTGTTGGTGCCAGTTGGAAAGAACCTTTTCCAGTAAGCTCTTTAAAGTTGTTAAGTAATTGGGATTTAGAGTTTTAAGATCTAACTGTATAAAGAGTAGGCATATGATTTAAGAGTTGTGTTATATGCTGAATGTACTCAACTGTGCAGAGCTGATGAGCATAGAAAGAGATATATTACTCATGCCTTTCTCTGTAAGGTGCTTCTGAGTGTATGGAATGTAGAGTAACAGTTTTAATTTCTAGCCGAAAATCAAATCAAAAGTTCTGACATTGTGTCTTCAGTAAAGGAGACCACAATTTCGTCTGTTTTCATTGCCAGAAGAAAGTTACGTGAAGTATATCTTTCTATGTGTAGATTGATTACAAAGCTAAAAAAAGCATAAGAGATTTCTTTGGTAACTTGCTAATACTAAGCAGAAAAAAAAGGTGTTAGGATACTTTTAAATCCATAGAATTATAGAAAGCAGAAACAAAGCCAGAAAGTAAGATGATTCAGAAAAGAAAAAAAAAAAAAGCCTAAGGTCTGGTCTGTATAAATAGCAGTAAGTGATAGCCTGTCTTTTGTTGTTTTGATAATTATTCTGTTTTCTCCTGATTTAATTACTAAGTTTAAGGAACACGTATTATTTTCTCTTAATCAAGATACTGTATTAATAAATAGTATAAAATCAAAGGTGTACAGGCTTAATTTAGGAAAAGCTATGGAAAGTATACAGTATTTTTTCCCCTTTGCAGAGATTTAGCAGAGGTAGGTAATTTTAAAATAATTTGATTTAGTCATTTATTACACTAGAGGAGACTCTTGGGACATTTTTGGGTACTAAGAACACTATTCTTCATGGAATGTAGATCTTTCTTTGGCTTTGGGAGGAAATGACAAAGTGTGTTTGGAGTTAGCACTTTCAAATAATAAATCTACTTTGATAGTAGTTTTAACCTCTTTTTTTTCCTTCAATTTTTGACATTAGGGATGGATTGATAACTTTAATGGACCAAGTGGTCTCTTCATTGCGGTAAATAAACTTTTTGATTTACTTCTTTGATAAAAATTCTTGTATCTTTTTACTTATGTCTATGTATATGTGTTTTGGCTATGTATCTGAATGTGTTGTTTTTTATTTCAAAAAGGCAGGGAAAGGAATTCTTCGAACAATGCGTGCCTCCAACAATGCCCTTGCAGATCTTGTTCCTGTAGATGTAGTGGTCAACACAAGCCTTGCTGCAGCCTGGTATTCTGGAGTTAATAGGTATATGAGGCAACGATATTGCTTATTAACTGTGTGGTAACTGAGAGGGAAAAGGAGCTTAATCCCTTAGTCCTGATTTGCCATGTTAGTAAACTGTCCTAATAGGATATAGGAAATACCACTGTCTGTTCTAGTTGCTGAGCAGTGGAAGCAGTAACACATGGGATCATCAGTGGTAAGAAAGAAATAATTATTCACAGATTTTACAGGTTTGTTAGGAACTAAAAAAAGTGTGTGTGTGTGTGTGTGTGTGTGTGTGTGTGTGTGTGTGTATAGATGGGGAGTCCTGAATGATGATTTAAGCCAAACTAAAATAGTATAAACAAGAGATGTTTTTTGTATGTCAACCATGGCACACTAGAGCAGCTGTAATAATAATCTCTGAGCATCCTTTTATGGTAATAATAGTATTTGTAATTAAATCCTAAACATTTAAGAAATAATCCCTTAGGGTGCTTTTTGTATATATCATATAGAATAGGTACCCAGCAGCATCATGTCTTCCTGCTTTGATAGTACATAAGACTTAAGATACTTTTGACTTCTCTTATGTTTCTTTGCTTTCCTCTTTGTCTTTGCAGACCCAGAAACATCATGGTGTATAATTGCACAACAGGCAGCACTAATCCTTTCCACTGGGGGGAAGTTGGTATGATTTTATCTATGTTTTTGAATGTTAGAACGTAAAGCATTCACTGACTTTTTAAAATTAGGCATTGGGGCCACTGAGTTACAGAGTTATTCTTATTTTTGTTACTGTTTGAGAATAACTGCCAATCCTGCCTTGTGGATACCTTTAATGTTTCCCAATGTAAGAATAGCCTGATGTATGTATGTCTCCATTCGCCTAGTGAGACCCTCGCTGTTCTCTTGTCATCTGCAACACCCTCATAGACTACCTGTGGCTTGGGGTAGTTCTTTTTTCTAACAAATGAGTACACTCAGGTCTTATGTTGCCTGGTCCCCAGAGTTTTAAGTGAAGGAGTTAGGAAGTACGATACTTTTTGCCAGACTACATTCTACCAAAGTAAAAGATCTATAACAAGTAGAACATTTGTTAACTAGCTCTAAAATAGGCTAGTAAAACTTGAAGATGATTGAAAGCAAACTTATTTTAAATTGAGTCAGATATAAATATTTATGACTTTCTTTTTAAAATCTATTTTATTTCCAATTGAATTTTTGCTATTCTAAATAATTTTGTTTTTAAAGTAAATTGGTTCTGGGGATCAGTCTACCCCTTTCCTCACCCATCCACAAAGTCAAGCACTCTACCACTTCATTCCTAGCCCTTATTTCTGCTTTGCTTTTTTTTTTTTTTCAAGATAAAAATCTCACTATGTAGCTCAAACTGACCTGGAATTTGCAATATACTTCTGGCTGGCATCCAATTTTCTATCCTCCTGCCTCAGCTTCTCAAGTGCTGACATTACAGTCATGCACCAACACACCTAGCTACCTTAAAGCAATCTTACTTGATATTTGTACTAGGTTTTTTCTGTGCCATTTGTATTTAACTTTAAGGATTGACTGTTTGGAGCATGTAAGAAAAAACTCTATCGTGATTTCACATTATTTTAAGTCATGGTCCTTCAGGGATATTGAAGCATCTTAAGTAAGTGAGGTTTTTATATACTTTGTTGTGTTGTACAGTTTTGTGAAAAATCAAATTCCATATTATACATTTCCATTAAAATATTAACAAAGAAGATACCAAGTTTGATTGTGTTGATGTTGAATAACCTAAGTAAACTACAGCAGAGGTTATTCTGGGGTTGTTTTAAGCTTGTATGATGTATGTTAATTTGAGTAAATCATTCATAAGCAAAGGATGTTAATTTTCCTTTTCTTTTTTAAGTAAGTACAGTAATAATCTGGAAAGAGGAACAGAAAGAAAGAAGCTATCGTGACAGGTGAAATATAGAGAGTGACATTATAAACTGGCCTATGTAAAACATTAACAAGATTTTCAGGGTGAATTTTAGTAAAAATTTATTCATTTAATTAAAATACTGACAGTTTTTAAACCCCTTGGAATCAACAGTCTAATGCCCATTTCTCTTAGCTATGGAGAATAGAAAAGCTTGTTTTTTAAATGAATGAACTCTGAATCTTTGGTAAAATATTTTGCATTGTGAAAACATAATTTTTTTTCAAAACTTCATTACATGGTTGTTATCAAAGCTGTTACACAACTTTTCTTCCTCAGAATACCATGTAATTTCCACTTTCAAGAGGAATCCTCTCGAACAGGCCTTCAGACGGCCCAATGTAAATCTAACCTCCAATCACCTTTTATATCATTACTGGATTGCTGTAAGCCATAAGGCCCCAGCATTCCTGTATGATATCTACCTCAGGATGACTGGAAGAAGCCCAAGGTAATGAATGGTGACTAGCTCTGTCTTATCTGTTCCTCTGACTGTTTAAACAACCCGTGCTTAACACTGAAATGCTATTAATTCTTTATCTGTTCATGCTTATGATAAGGCTTAATGGCCTTTTGTGAATGAGAAGACTCTTGAATGTAAGACACTGTCAGAAAAGCAAAGGTAGTGCTGTAAGTCATTCTATTTGTTCTAAATTTGGGGTAATAAATTACTGTCATGTTGAAGTCTAGGTCTAACTTTAGGTTCTTTCTGAATAAAAAATAATATTCAAAATGCTTTAACGCTTATTTTTCCTACAGGAGATTATATAAATCATTTCTTCAGGATGAATCCTTTAAACCAAGTACTCAGGCACCCTAATATTAAGTTCTATACCAACAACCTAATACTCCATTATTGGAAGGGTGTCAGACATACAGTACCTGCATTATTGCTCGATCTTGCACTCAGGTTGACAGGTCAGAGACCGTGGTAAGAAGAATAGCAGTAATACACTATGTATTGGTAAGGTGGTGGAAGCTTGCTGGAGAGACATCATGTCGCTAGCATGAGCTTACCTTTAGAATTACTAACCTGATTAAACACAATCACAATCAAGATGCTAGGACATTTCCTAGAAATTGGAGATGTTTGGATACCAAGAATGGATCTCATCTTATGGGGTCAGTGATTCTCCAAACTCCCATTATAGCAGGAAATGTCCTACCTCAGGATTGTCATTGTTATTATAAGCTGAAATTGAGTCCCTCACTCTGCCTTAAAAACCTAGTGCTGAATTTTCTACAAGGGATTCAGGGTCAAACATTAAGTTGATGGTTTAGTTTCATATGAAAACTATAGGATGATTCTAGAAAATTACTTGAAATATCTTAGCTACCTATTCAGCTTATAATATGGTAATTACAGTTTTTGACTAATGTTCTAGTTTTAAAAAGTTGACAAACAGTAAACTTGCTCTTTTCTTATAGTTGTAATATCTTTTCTTTCTCCTTTTCTTTTTTTCATTGAAACCCTACAAATAAAGTTCTCCTATTTACTATCTTTACCACATAGTGAAATATATTACAAAATGTTTATTTTTTAAATACATTGGCACCTTTAATTGGCAAATTCAGGATTTAAGTATTTATGTACAAAGAAGATGATGATTCCAGGACTTCCATCAGCTGCTGAAAAAATAAAAGTGAGGTATTTGCCAGTTATAGTATCTCAGGATCTGAGTTACCTATAGGGAATTTTGGTAGATTGAATAGTTCAAAATGTTTATATATTCACCATTGAACTAAGGGGGAGTGTTGAATAGATCAACTTGCAGAACAAACATTTCAACTTTCCTAGAATGATCTGCAAATAATTTTGCTTATGTTGGCATTTTTCATGGCTAAAAATCAGGTGAAATTAATGATTGATGGTAATGCATACTTATATTAGTAAAGTTGCTATAAATTAGGGCAGAAAAGACAAAACTAGTTCCAAAAAGTAAAAGATTTAATACATCATTTTGCCTTACAAAGAGAATGGACTAATTCCCATTCATTAAAAGAATTTTTACTAATTCTTTGAGAATTTCATACAAGTCAATATATTTTGACCATATTCACCCCAACTTTCTGTACCCACCCTACTCTTCCTAACTCTAGATTCTTTCTTTTCTTTCTTTCTTTCTTTCTTTCTTTCTTTCTTTCTTTCTTTCTTTCTTTCTTTCTT
>LOEQ01002477.1:278210-289108 GCA_001685075.1 Bramus lutescens
GAGAGAGAGAGAGAGAGAGAGAGAGAGAGAGAGAGAGAGAGAGAGAGAGTGATTTCTAAGACTCCTACTGTTCACTTGCCGAGGTCATAGCACTATGGATTTTAAAAAATGCTGATTTTACTAAGTGTAAGGAAATTAGAACATAGATGTTTTGACTACTTATTTAAAGCTGCTGTCACTACTTCTACACTTCATTGCTGTACTACAGTCATGTCTTGGACTGCATGATTAAGTTATTGGAATTTATTATAATACCTGCCTGAAGGGTTAAATTTCCTCATGCAACCATGAAAAAAAGCCATCAAAAATGTTGAGAAACATGAACAAAGGAACATGCTTGCTGATCTTTGAGAGCAGAAAGGTTCTCTATGGAGCTAATGCTATCTTATTCTTAGATGAAGACTTACCAGTTGGCTTTTGAGTTTTGGGACTAACTGTTAGCTAGAAACTCTAGAAACTCAGACATGTATCTGTTTTACTTCCAGTTTGCTTGCTGGCTTAGCTTCCCTCCCTCCCTNCTCCCTCCTTCTGTCCCTCCTTCCCTCCTTCCCTCTCTCCCTCCCTACCTCCCTCTCTCCCTCCCTCTCCCCATCCAGGTTTCTCCCACCCCTCTTCCTTTATTTCTGACAGGACCTCATTCTGTAGCCCAGGCTGATCTCAAACTTAGGATCTTCCTGCTCAGATTCAGCCTCCCAAGTGCTAGAATCCCCAGTTATGATGCCACCATGCTTGACTTAACCTGCAGTTTGTTGAAGCCTATCACAGGAATGGGTACAAAGCGATTGCTCAGTTTAATTGTTGTTTACTAAGTCTTTAGTTCGGGTACACTGACATGAAAAGACTTTGCTGTACTCCCCGTTGCTAGAGTAAGGCATTAGTATGCTGTTGAGGTGCACTGTTCAGGTGCAGGCAGGAAGGCATGTTTGAATTGTGCTAACTTTTAGTTTAGCTTTCAGATGTTGAAAGTTCAAAGATTGCTTAGAACTTTGATTAAAGTTATAACTATTAATTAGCTGCTATCCAAAAATAATTTTATTCTAGAAAATATTTAGTGTGTCTTTTGATTTGCTTTTCAGGTTGCGGAATATCCGTTATGGTTTCAATACTATCCTTGTGATTCTTATCTGGCGCATTTTTATTGCAAGATCGCAAATGGCAAGAAACATCTGGTACTTTGTGGTTAGTCTGTGTTACAAATTTCTGTCTTACTTCCGAGCATCCAGCACTATGAGATACTGAAGACCAAGAATTTCGCATTAGAACATCTCTGTATGCATATGGTGATCTAAATGCACAAAATGTAAAATGTACCTAAGTCATCTCACCTTAAGACATTAAACCATCTTAAGTTTGAGCGTGGAGTAAATTATGGTCCATTTTATGTAACATTTTAATGTTTATGCTGAAAATCTAGTGAACACACTGTGGTATGCCAGCTCAGATCTGCAATACCCACTCAAACTACGACTTAACATTTTGATCTTTGGAATGCAGAGGGTAGGAAGAGGAAAGAAGTGGGACTATGGGAACATTGACCAGTAAAACTGTGCAGTTCTGGAACATACTAATTAAAACATGCCTTAACATGTACTCCTAATATTCAGTGCAATGGGAAGTATGCAGAGAGGAGGCCTAGCTAAATTAGTTAAGTATTTGATTTGATTCTTCAATGTTAGATTTCTTTTTTTAATCAGATGAGAGGTGGGTTTTAGGTTTGTTAAGACCACAACCATGTATTTTTGCTTCCTATAAATTATAGGTGGTAGCATGTATAAAGACTTGTTCTAACGTTCTTTCTGATTAAATGTGTGTTGCATATCATTTTCCTTCAAGTAATCAGTTGCTCTTAGGATCAGAAGGCCAAATATTATTCAAAGACACTAATGGATCTAAGTGAATTTGAGAATCCGGATCAATATATGCTTTGTGCATTTGAACCAAAGTGAAAACATGCACAGTAAACCTGTGTTAGTATCAAAAGAATAGGAAAACTTTTTTCTAGTCTACTTTTTGATCAAATGTAACTCTAGTGAGATATGTTCTCATTTTGAAGAGGATTCTTGAGACTTGATTGGAGATGAGACTGGGGAAGGATTTGTCACATGTGTTCTCTCCTCCCTTACAAATTTTCTCACAGAATTCACCCTGTCTTGAACATTCATTATTCTGAAGGAATGTAGTTGCAGCTTTTAACATTAAGAAAATGTCCTCATGTGTTTACCAACACATACTAATTTTGACCTTGAAAGCTGAATTCCTTAAAAATAAATAATGCATAAGTATGTGTATAAAATAAATAAAGGGTTTTACCATGTAAAGTAGCAAACTTTTGAATGAATATCAAGTCATCTTTTCTTTGCATGTTGTTTTAGCTTTAGAAAGACATGCGTTATAGAAACAAGTAATAGCAAGAAAATTGATGTATATTTATTGATGCATTACAATTCCCTTTAAATCTTACTAGTTTGTTACTATTTTATCATATATTTTCTTTAATGACTTGTTCAGCACAATACTGTTATAATTAAGCTGATCAAGTTGTACTACATTTAAATCATCAGCAGTGTATCTTGAAAGTGCTTAAAGGGGTCAGTTCACAGTACAAGAAATGAAATGTAACTTTACATTTTAATTTTTTGTCATTTGAAATGCAGTGTAGAAGAAGTTTATTTTGCTATTGTGGAAAAGCAAAATGTAAGGAAACCAACTTTTTCCATGCAGGTGTATAGTCTTGAAAAGGAAAAAAAAATGCTTCTGTGTTGAAGCCAGACTTTGTGTAGTAAAACTTATAAACATAATTTTAAAAGAAGTATGTATGTAAATATCTATGTATTCTTTGGAATGATACTGAAGTCTCTGGTCTAGGACCATGCCTTGTGTAAGGTATGAGAGACCATGATAGTGTGTGAAAATGGAATAAATGATGCCTATAAGGTGGCCCACATAATATACATTGAATCCTCCATGTCTCCAAACACATTTCCATGATGTAATGACAACACACTAACCTTTGTATGATTTTTGTACATCTGCCAAATATACCTAGAATCTGGTGAATTGTCTTTGGGTCTCAGAAAAGAATCAGGTGCAGTGTGAGCAGGTCTGTAAAGTGAATCAACATGTGTCTTCTGTTTATTGCTCTTGTCATCTAATTTAAAGCAGTGCTGACTAGGGCTATGTTGAGGTTACAAATTAATTTTGTGTATTTAGAATTCTGTTCTCAAAAGAAAGGTAATGAATAAATGACACTTATTCTGGAATTTACAATTTTGAAATTAGTATAGAGAGATTGTCAGTCCTCACCAAATATGCTTTAGAGTCAAGTCATATTTAAAGGATTTGTAAATGTATTTTGTTTGTTTGTAATTTGCTAGACAGCATTTTTAGTTTTGATTTTATTTTCCATAGAGATTATTCAATAGGACAACCTGTAAAATAAATTTATTTCATTCAACTCATTTGACAAAACCGTATTCTAAACCATTTGGGGGTGTTTTTCATTATCTTTCCTTCTCTGAACTCTGGCATACATATTTGTACACTGTAATGTCATTGTAACCATTTAATTGCCTTGGCAACGCTAATGTATCTTAAAGCTTAGTGCAGATAAGCATGAGCAGGTTGTATGTTGTTTGACTTAAGGGTGACATAGAATAAGCGTTCCTCCAGTCTGCCTGATGAAGCTAGGAAGTGGGAGGGGACTCTCCCCTCTCTCCTTTGTGTTTGTCTATAGGAACTGATTGGAAAATTTTGTTTTGTGTTTTGTTTGTTTGTTGTTTTAAGTGTAAACTGATAATCTTTTATAAGAAGTAAATAGAAGCATTGGGTGCCTTTGTTTGTAAACCAAAAAGTAATAAATGAACCCTATATTTCTATTCTAGCATCTATTGTATTTTTACATTGTGGAAATCATCCATGAGTTACCGTGACTAAGTAGTTCTGACCATTTCATCTTTCTTAGGTGTCCTCATTGATTCTCAGCATCTTATTTATGTCTGAGTTATTCACACAGTACTGTGAGGAAGCATATAGGCATAATAAACACTTAGTTAAAAATATTTTTATACAGCAGTTAATAATGAAACAGATTTTTTTTGTTGCTTTTAATGTAAACAGAACCAAGAGACCACCAGCACATTTCTAGGGCAAATCACATCATATTTATAGATTCTTCACCAGTAATTGATCTACTTTATTAAAAGGATTACTCATTTTCACAGAGATTGAGTGAACCACATGGGGGAGGATGAGAATGCATCAGGGTAGGGTTGCAGTGTAAATGGTTTTGTAAGCATGGCTTTCTAGGCCAGCTTCCAGCTCTGCCTTGAAACCATTTACACTGACTTGTTCTGCTTTGAAAAAAATTCTAACTTTGCATGAGAAACTTAGAGAAAAGGGTATATGCTGCGTAACTTACCATGGAAATGGGTTTCACAGTCTGTTTAAATGTATATGAAATATTTTCTTAATAAAGAAAATTTGAGCAACATTGTTTGATGTGCTCCTTTTGCAAGTTAATAAGTTCAAAATGCATTTACTTAGAAAAGCTCCAAGTGGTATACAAGTTTAATATTTTTCCTGTTGGCTTGAGTTCCAAGGAAGAAAGCTCTCATTCTGTGTGTGCTTGTGCTGGACTGAAAACCATGTATTATAATATCTGTGAAGATTTCTCTAAAATCATTATATAAGCATTCTATTGAAATATCATCAATATATTTATCATAAGATAAATATGCTAATGACTTTGACATAGTAATGTAATTTTATATGAATAAATCTTTTAAAAAGGGAAATATGCATGTAAGCAGACAAGTGAGGACAGTTTTATTTGATATAGTCATCCAGGGAGATCATGTATTTTAATTTGTCAGTGTTTAGTTTGATACTTACTATTCAATTTGCTTTATGTTATATCTTTCTCAGCTTCCTGTATTTCAGCTTGGTTCTTGGTTTCATGAGCGCAAATCCAGCCTTCATGCTGGACATTGTAAAGACTCTAGCTGACACTCTTTGAGTACTTAGTGTTTGTCAGGCATACCATACGATGCTCTATTTATGCCTTATAACAAGCCCTCTGTTAAAGGTGCCTCCGTTGTCCCTGTTTTATTTGGGTAACTGAGGCATATGACACATAATACTATCAGTGTCAGAGCCAGGACTTGAACTCACTCTAGCTCTGAAGCCCACAGTTTTGTTCAATATAACTATAGCTGGCCCTCCATATCCATGTCTCTGGATTCAACCCACCATAGCTTGAAAATAATTTTAAATTACTTACAAACATCTCTTCCATAAGTGATATGGTATAGCTTTGGTCTTGTGCCCTTAATTACTTGAGTGTGTTTCTCAGGTGATTTGTTATGTAAACCTATATGTCTTTAAATCTAGATGATTAATCTATTCTATACTTAGGGCATATAATATATACTGTTAAACATGTGGCCTGCCATTTGAGGTGTTCTGTGCTGCATGACTGTTTACATAACTTTTATATCCTATTAAGTTTAAGTAATCTAGAAGTACTTTTGTGTGTACAGGACAGTATGCAAACGTACAACTTGTATAAAGGACTCGGGCATATCTGGAGGTTTTGTATTTGAAATTAATTCACTATTCAGAGAAAGTTCCTTGTCAGGTTGTACTCATATTCATTTTTCCTTCCTAAAACTGTTATCCAACAAATACTGAATGCCTAGTATGCTTAGGTACTGTTTTATATGTCATTATCACCGAATGATAAGCTTCAAAGTAATACAGTCCTGAATGTGACACACTATCATCCCTTAAGAGTTTTTTGATTTGATAAAAGCAGGTTAATGTGTACTGCAGATAAGGACAAAATACTGCTCAGAGGAGGGAGCACTCACTGCTTTAAGAAAAATCTCATCATAAGGTGTTTGGGTTATGATTTGTACACCCAGCAGGAGGAGAGTGGTGGAGAGAGGTTTCCAGGCCTTTGGAAGTAGTTGTGTCTGGAAAAGCAATGTGAACCACAAGGATATTTATTTTATTTTTTGGTGCTAAAAAAATGGCAAGGTAGTCAGGGCAAGTTAAAGCTGGGGAGGGAGGGGAAATGGAGGGCCTTGCATGCTCGGAACTCACTGTTGTGAAATGCCTATCAGAAACTCTAAACACCACAAGGTTTTCCTGGATCACACATATCCAAAAATATAGATTTAAATAAATGAAAGTGTTCAAGAGAGAAAGCATTGATGTGGTGTTGCTGGTTTTTTGTTTGTTTGTTTGTTTTTGAGAGTATAAACCACACCTGTTGAAGCAAACCTTGATCTCAGTTTTCTCTGATTTCTCACAATGTAGTCTCCAAGTAGCATGGACATCTTACTGGAACACAGAAATACATTTTGAGTCAGGAGCACTGGAGTTCAGCAATCTGTTTTTAAGAAGCACCCTCCTCCCATGTAATGCTTATGTCCTCAAAAGCTGGATAGAATTGTTCCAGTCAGTCCTGATGAGGTACAGCATTCTAGGTTAACCCACTGGGTTCAAGAGAAGGTCAAGAAAAATCAAGGTGATAGGATATGAACATACATAAAAGTCTAAAATGGCCTGAACTGAATGAGGAGGCCCAAATACTAGATGCTACTGCTATGTGAGGAAATGGGTAACCTAGCTTTTGTTCCTCTTTCATATTTTCTTTGTTCTGCCCTGAGCATGGGTCGTTTTTAAACCAAAACAAAGTTTCTGTTTTAAGTTACAGATGAAGGCAAAGCATGAAGAAAGAAAGTCAAGGTTAAAATGTGGTTTTGTTCCTTTAAAGGGCTAGGGTCTATTCATTCAGGATCATTAGCTTGAGGAAGCATGTCTCGTTAGCTTGCCAGCCATGAGGAGTGCCTGTCTGCAGCCAGTCACAGATCTAGCTTTGTATTCCAATGGTAATCCCGTGTTGACATTCTTATTTGTTAGTGAGCCTTGAGTTTATAGAATGGACTAGCCCAGAGGTGATTTCTCTGTTGGTGAGAGCTAAGAAGGAATTTCTGATCTTTAAAGCTGTGCTCCAGAGCCCCGTGCCATGGTAGCATCTCCCCACCATAGCAGGACACAGCCAGTTGAAAGTATTGATAATTCTAGTCTTAGCTGAGGAAATCTGAAATAAGGATTCTTTTTGTCTTACCCTCTAAGAGAGATGAGAAAAAAATTTTAACATGCCCCACTATACGGAAAATACCTGTTCGTGTTTCCTCTGCTCCATCTGAGTTCTTTCAGCAGGCAGACTTGCCTTTTAACCGATGAATTAAGATGTCCTTTTAGCAGTCTAAGTGTCTTATGTACAAGACTTTGCAAAGAAGTCTGAGAGGATATTACAAGTTCACACCAATAACCTTTGTTTTTAATCAAGACATGTTAATAACACAAATGGCCCGAGTTAGAAACCCTGCAGCTGTTTTGCTGTGATAAAACACTCTTGACGAAAAGCAAGTTAGGGGGAGGAAAGATTGATTTGGCTTATATTTTCAGATCATAATCTATCACTAAGGCGTCAAGGCAGGATTTTGAAGCAGAAACCATGAAGGAGCACTGCTTGTTGGTTTACTCAAGCCTATTCATAGTTAGCTTTCTTATATAGCCCAAGACCACCTGTCCAGGGAATGGTGCTTCCCACAGTGGACTGGGCTCTCCTACATCAGTGAACAATAAGGACATTTCCCTACAGACCAGTTTGTCTAGGCAATTAATTCCTCGACCCAAGTGTTTCCACTTAGCTAATTCCAGGTTGTGTCAAGTGACAAACGTGACAACAGTTGACAAGCTTCATTCAATAAACATTGATAGGCTATTTGTTGTTCACTAATTTAAAAACATTTTAAATTCTTAGATTTTAACAGTATTAAGTGGGCTTTTTGTTTTGTCTTTTTATTTGTCGTTGATGAGACATTTAGCCAAAGAAATTTAGTAGTATAATAGATTAAGGACTCCTTTGATTCTTAGCTCAATGACGCCAAGGTGGTTGGGAAGGCACAGCATCTGACAGCACAGTAGGGTAGTCTGCGCTCACACTGACCTGCCCTCACATATGAATACATTACTAGGCCTGGGCCACTGTACAGTAAAATGCTGTCCACTCAGCGTTGCTCCTCAGTTTTCTCTTCCCATAGTTGTAGGATTATTTGAACTCATACCATGTTAGCAATTTCCTCTTACCTTGAATTTCAGAGACCCTCTCTACAAGCTCATTGTTTAAATCCATGTTCTTATTAGTCTAACAGACCACCAGATTCCAGGTCATCACAGAACAAATAAGTTACTTTCACAAGGAAACACCACTACTTGTGTCCAGAAATCCTGCTTAACATTGAAATGGGTTAATACAGCCTCATAAAGGTCTCACAACGACCCCTTAAGAAGAAAAGTGGAAGGGTTTCTTGTGTCAGAAAAGAAATCAGTACTCTGCATCAATAACTAGTACACCAGGTAAATGTATACATGGAGGTTTATAAGAGCGCTCCACTGTGGAACATTTTTCTCAAGCTCAGGCATGGTACACCTAGTCGTATCTCTGAGGCCTGTGTCTTACCTGTTTACCAGCCCTGCTGCGTATTGCTTGGTTAGCCCTCCATCTGGTTTGTGTTCCCACCTCTCATTCGAAAGTTTCCTTACTGTCTTGCCTCCCAGGAGCATCTGGTATCCATCTCCTAGGCTGATTCCCCCTTCTAGGAGATAAGCTCTCACAAACTTAAGGTTTGGGACATAACCACAAGGATAGATTAAGGCCAACAGGGTGTCCATTGCTAACTTGCTGATTTGATTCTACCTGTCAGTCTGTAAATTCTTTTCCTTTTTATTAGGTAACAGCAAATAAGAGTTGCCATTAGAGAAAAGCTTATATGCTTATTGAATTTCTTTTAAGTTGGTTTCTCTGACCTTACATTCTTCACCATATTGCTAGTGTTCTTGAACAGTTGAGTTGCAGAAACTCCTGTCTTAAATGCTGCCCCTCCCTGGATGAGACAGCTACAAACTGCACTGTTCTTTGCCATTATTCTACCAAACCAATGCTCCATAGCTGACCAGTGACCGAAATAACCAGGGCATCACTTTAAACCTAGCTGTTCCTTAGACCAGAGCTTCTAATTAGTACTAAAGAGAAGTCCAAGAGTCTGTGTGTTTTAAACTCTTGTGATCCTGATGATGAGCCCACAGGCTTGCCCTTCCCAGCCCTAATATAGTGCTTTTCAGCAGGACCATGTGGCAGGGAAGTGTCTGGGCCCCAACTGGGGCATCCTAGAAATGGGAGCTGGGATTAGTATTTATAACAAGGCTTGTGCCTGGGGAGAACAAAAACCGCCCAAGTCTTTTTGCCTGGGGGGTAAAAGGGGTAGGGAGATATCTATCATTTATTTTCCAAATGCAGACCACAGCAATGTGCAAAATTGCTGTTTAGCATTTTCCAGGATTCCCATTGACCCTTTTCAGTAAAAAGTGCAATTGTTTGAAAATGAACAAGCTGCATTGTGTCTCTTAGTGACTACAGAATGGAAGTTTCTAGTTACTTCTAAAAAAACCAAACCTGCTCTATAAGGACAGAGAAGCCAAACTGCATAGTGGACTCTCTAACAGACGTCTGTTTAGAATATAGTAAGTGTTCAGTAACTCTTCCCTCAGAATCCCACGAAATTTACTGAATTTGTCTATCCTAATTTGCATTTTCTACTGTACACTGATTTTTCCCATTTCTAGTGTTTTCTTGCACATTCCTCACCTCTAAGGAATATACATTTTGAGTAAAAGTATTAAAATTCAGTTCTCTTTTCTCCTTCTAGTGTTCATAGCAGTTCATTGAGCACCCTTGCTTGTTGACTTTTCTGCAACTAACAGCCCTTGCCTAGGAGAGATCCTTCAAAACAGCCCCACCCAACACAGCATTTCCATTGGCCTTACCCGTTTCAGAGCCACCTATCCCTGTGGATTCTGTTAGCCACTCTTTGAGACAGCACACCCTGTGTTCCAGTTCAGTGATGTGTAGCCAGTCAATTGTTTGGCAAACAAGTTGGTCTTCCCTTTCCTAAGAGATTTTAGCTGGTGAGCTGGGCTCCATTTGTGTTTCAGGAGGGTTTCCCCTTTCTTGCCTGCATTTTGAAAGACAGACGCCTAAAATGTGGAAATTTTTTACTAATTGTACAAAACTTGACTCTTGTAACAGAACTTCACGCGGCATCAGCCTGATTGTCTATGCTGAAGGCACGGGCAACCCATGCCGTGTAATTAGCAAGAACATCAAACTCCAGAAGCTAACTCCAAGCAAGCCAAAAAGGAGGGGAAGTCACCCCACCAACACAAATTTAAGATAGAAAATGTTCCATCTTGAAGAAGGAGAGGGCGAAGAGAAAAACCTTTCCAGTTTGAACTAGATTCCTTCCTCAGAATCAGAAATGCTCATGCACACTTGCAAATTGTACGGTACGTGTTTCAAAGCTGTTAGATCACATTCTTCTTCTGCATTTGGGTCTGGCTACTCTTTGCTCTCAGCATTTTCACTTAATGAATGGACAGTTTTCCACAGTAAGTTGCATTTTTAAAATACTATTTTAGGTGTATTTTTGCCTGCATGTGTGTATGTATGCACCACAATGCTTGCCTGGTGCCTTGAGGAGGCCAGAGGAAGGTATGGGTTCCCCTGAAACTGAAGTTACAGATTATTTTAAGCTACCACATAGATGCTGGGGATTAAATCCAAGACCTCTGGAAGAGCAGCCTGTGTTCCTAACTGCCGGCTGAGCCATCACTCCAATCCTATCAGGTTTTTTTTTCTTTTAAGGCTAAATTACTTTTTCCATTTCAGTTTAAGCCAATAATTAACAATTGTTGACCAAGGTTTCTGTCCCACTCAGTCCTGCAGCCGTTCAATCCCAAAGAAACACACAGAGGTCTACATTAATTAT
>LOEQ01002478.1:15705-34170 GCA_001685075.1 Bramus lutescens
TCTATCTATCTATCTATCTATCTATCTATCTATCTATCTATCATCTATATTCATTGGAAATAGATTCTTTTCTCAAGCAATAAGCTCCAACCTCAGTTTCTTTTGTTCCACTCCTCTCATTCAGCCCACCCCATTTTTGCTTCTCCACCAGATTGATCCACTCTCCCCCCCTTTCCCTTTAGAAAGGAGCAGCCCTCCAAGAGACAACAACCAATCACGACAAAACAGGGTGCAGTAAGACAAGGCAAAGCCCGTTATATCGAGGCTGAACATGGCAACCCAACAAGAAGAGAAGAGAGTCCCAAGAGCAGGAACAGATGTGTCCCAGGCTCTCTTGCCTGCTCTTGTTTGAGCTCCAGATTCAGTGAGGAAGCCTTGTCTAAATTGGAAAAAAAAGGAGAGTGATCGCAAAAAACATACTTTGTGGACCTCTGGCTCAACACACCATCTCATAGAAGCACACACTTTCAAACACGTGTACCCGCACACACAAACATGTTAACATATATATATATATATATATGTTCTCTATACACACAAACATATGCAGAAAGTTCAAGAAAGATGGATATAATATACATGAAATCCGATAAACCCAAAGGGCTGGTGATACAGAATTAATGTCAATTAATCCTGAAATAAAGAAGACACAAGCTTGAGGCTGACTGGGACTTGATGTCCAGATATGGGGAAGCTAAAAATTTCAAGATAGAAATGTATTGAAAACAAAATATTATATTTGAATTATCACCTACAATATCTCCAGGTATTATGTCTGTGTTAGAATATTGCCTGCTAACTTTGTTCATGAGAACTTCTTCAACCATTTTCTGAAATATCAGTGACTATTTTACTAAATAATATTCTGAAAGCAAAATGAACAAATCACCAAGGACAACCCATGTCCTGTGGTAGATTCTGCATAAATGATCTCAGTTAGCTTCCTTTCATCATATTTTCACCAATTAATTCATAAATATTAGCATTTCATTAACTTCACCAATATTAACATTTCATGTCAGTGGGGATTTTAAAGCAAATTTCTAATTACATTCAAAAAGTAAAACAAGGAAAAGGTTTTCTAATAATGCTGGTATTAGTTTGAAAATCTGCTGTTCTGAGTTTAAATGACCAAATTCAGGAGCACATTATGAATAACACATATTAAGTACCATTAATTAACTAGTGAATTCCAGTGCCTAGTATGGATTGAAGCAGCAATCCATGTACATTATATATTTTTGTTTTTCATCATGGAAATCAATTCCAGGTAAGTAAAAATCTTAGCAATTTAAGTAATCAATAATTCAAATGAATTCTTGATAGTGTGTTTCAGGATATTTAAAATTTTAACTTTTTTGTAAGAAAAGCATATTTCCATGGTATAATAATAAACAAAGAGCAGGAAAAAGAGTGAGAGACACATCCGCTCCTGCTCTTGGGACTCTCTTCTCCTCCTGTTGGGTTGCCTTGTCCAGCCTCAATATGAAGGTTTTGCCTGTCTTACTGTGTCTTATTTCATCATACTTGGCTGTTGGCTCTTGGAGGCCTTCCGGTCATTTAACACTGGGTATCTGCCTGTCTCCACTACCCCATTAGTGTAGCCATAGCTAGGGCGGACTTTCTTTAGTTTACGCAGAGTGCTGGATATCCCAATTCATGCTTGCGCAGCCAGCGCTTTGCCTAGAGTGATGCTCCAACTTCTGCTTCAGTTTTTTTTTTTTGAACCCAGTCTCTATTTTTGTCTAGCATGTTTGCATCATATCGACATCCCCACTCTGTCTGAGAGCTCTTAGTGTCAAAATGTCACCATCTTTAGCTGTGTAAGAAGACAATGAATGGCTTCCTGGCCTAGGCTCCCTGAGGTATAGCTAACTTGTTGAAGTATATGTGCCATGATGTCCCAAAAGAGCTCCTTTGTAGAACTGTTTGCAGTGTTTTGAACTTAGAAGAGCATCGTGTGTCCTTTCAGCTATCTTACCTTCTTAAAGGTGTCTTAGATAAAACAGATATCATAGGAAATAGTCTTGACAGGTTTTTATCCTGGTTCTATAAATTTTTTATTGTTGTTACATCTGTGTGCCATGAATTTAACACCTTTTTGTTTCTCGGTCCTACTATGACAACTTCTCTTTGGGGGTATAACTGGCCTCCTGAGGTTTTAGCAACAAATCAAGAACTTGCAGTAGCAAAAAAAAAATAGCGTTAGAGCATCATAGTCAGGGCTTTGTTATCACGTATTTACTTTATTCTAAAGCTTGAATATTTCTTAGAAGTTAAATTTAAAATCATGAGGCTAGTGGGATGGATTTGCATGTAAAGAGGCTTGCCTTGCAGGCATGATGGCCCTAGTTCAAATCCTGGAATCCATGTAACAGTGGATGGAGGGGATGACTCCGGAAGGTGTGTTCTCTGCCCTCTGTACATACATACCATAGCGTGAAAACACCCCACACATCATACACAAAATAGTAGTAATAATAAAGACAGTTAGAAAGGAAAATAGGCACATTTAATTTAAACAAGAAACTATGCCGATTGAAATCCCTTTTAGCTTGCATGTGCATGTGTGTGTGCTGTACATGAGGATGAGTGGACATGTTCACCATGGGGTGGGTGCGTATGTGGGAGAAGGACATCTATAAGCATGTACGCGTGTGTGTAGGCACAAAGTTGATGTCTGATGTTCCCCTTCATTGCTTTCCACTTTCTTGATTGAGGCAGATTCTTTCACTGAATAAGGAGCTCACCAATTCTCACTAGTCAATTCTGACTTGTCTAGCCCATTTTGCTCTTGGGATCCCTTGTCTCTGCCTGTTATGTGTAGGATTACAGGATGCTATTACCACTGCCTGAAATTTAGGTGGAGTTGGGGGACCCGATCTCTGGTTCTCATGCTTGGGGAGGCAAACACTTTATCCACTGATCTGTCTTCTCAGCCCCCACAAATCCTTTAACAGAGTTAAAAAGCAGTGATATACTTCTAGATGGCTGAGACAAAATGTTCTTTTTGAGAAGGATGGTTTGTAGCTCTTTCTACCTTTTGAGATTCTACTCTTTCCTTTCTTTAATAATCCTCCACTGTATCCCAGCCCGGTTCCAAGGGATTTTAAACCTATGAGAAGTGTTAACATTTGATTATTTAATACTTCTTCCTCTACTCATATGATACTCATACTTCCTCTATTCATAATGATATGAATACATATCAAGATGTATATACAAATGGTACAGAAAATTACTGTATGTCATATGGCATAAGATGAAGATGAAGGAAATACTGACATGCACAATAACATGGAAAGAAGCAGAGGGTATAATGTGTAGTGGGTGAGATATAGAAACTCATAGGAACTCAGGGAAGAATGGTGATTTCCAGGGGCAGAGGATCTGGGAAATGTTGGTCAAGGTTACAGACATTCACCTGTTAGGTAAACAAATTTGGGGTTTTTATAGACAACATGGACTACAGTTAGCAGAACTGGTATATACTTGAAATTTTGCTGAGCATGTAGACAGTAAATGTTTTCAACACACATGTATACACAAAAAGTATAGGTGATTATTGACACAAATGGCTCTTCCAATTGAATTTTATTAGGTGCAATTGTCAGGCACATCTTATACAATAAATTTTAGCATCCACATCTCAGTAATGGTGGAAATCAGGTTTAAAAATCATAACCATTTCCTTTAGAATATCTCCCATGAAGCCAATCAATAGTCTACAAGGAGTCAAATGTGCCTTTTTCAAAAAGTTACTTCTGTGTGTAGTATACGTTTGTGTGTAATATGGTAGTTGTGTCTGATCACACACATGAAGGTCAGAAAACAACCAAAGTGGTGTTGGTTCTCACCTTCACTCTTGTTTGAGATCGGGCTTCTCTGTTGTTTTCCTGCTGTGTGGAGGCAGGCTAACAGGCCCTCGATCTTTCGTCATTCTTCTGTCTCTGCTCCTCATCTTGCTATAGGATCATTGGAATTATAGATATGTGTCCCTGTGCATAGTTTTATGTGGGTTCTAAGGGAGTCAAATTCAGGTTGTACTACCTGCATGGCCAGGGCTTTACATGACATCCTTCTGATAAGTGAGAATTACCTGTGCTTATTTGTAGACCCCTTTCTTACCACAATCAAGGACCATATCACTTAGACTGGATAAATATAAGGAAAGGGTCCTTAAGACACCATGCTAAGAGAACAAGATAGAAGAGAAATGAGAGAAAAGTCAGTATCTGGAGCCTTCTTTTGTCTATGCCCTATATAATCTATGTGGTTACACCTTGACAGTCAATGGCAGGTTAGAACCTCATAACCAAATGCAAAACTTTTTGAAGTCCTGAAGATGATGGAAATGACAAAATATATTTAATTCTCCCAAAACTATGTTATAATGATACAATAGTAGTGAAGCAAGAGTAAATATATGGTGTTCTTTTCAGATTTAATTTCAGGATTCAACATAATTTTATGTACTCATTCATTCATTCATTCATTCATTCATTCATTCATTCATTGTTTTACAAGTATTTGATAATTGATTTAGGTAATTTTCCAGGTGGAAAGATAGATTACTACTATTCTGTACCTGTTCTGCATGTGTGAGGAATGATTGATAATTAACAAATATATTTTCAATTCTCCTGTTCTCTATGAAAGAAGCCCTGACTCAGTTTGGAGTGGGAGGGGAGCACCCCTTGAGATTAATGCTTAACATAAATCTGAAGCATCAACCCAGACAGTATCTGAAGAAGTTAAACCTAGAGACAAGCATTCCCATTTGCTAATTTTAGTGTCTAGCCAGCACTGGATTTAATTGGCCAGAGATGAGGTAAAGTAGAAATGCCCCTCTCTGCCGCCGTAATGAATTAAACAGTTTTCCATAGCATTAGCTGTAAATGACACGACTGACCTGACAATTTCTTTCTTGTTTGGGCTTCATTTAAACTTCTGGATGGTATTAAGAGGTTATTAGAGATTAATCTCCAATTAGGTATTCTGATAGCCCAAGAAATTGTCAAAGGGTCCCTATGGCCATACTTTTTAGCATTAAAGAGATATTGAATTAATAATATTTTGCCGTCTCTTTAGACCTTTAAACTCCTGTGAGTGATGTCCAATCATTTAGCCCACTTAAACAGAATGTCACACTGTGAGTCTTCTATTCGGAATAGGTCACCATAGGCGACTGCTCATTAGTGTTGAGTGCCCATTGCAGAAGCTGCAGCAGCCACTCAGCCCCCATGTTTTAAGAAAATAGGCAGGGATTTTTTTTTTCCTCCCAAATGGAAGGGCCACGAAGACAGTGCCATATGTCATTATTGTGACTAAAAGTGTCATCTAGGCTTGCTAGTGTTCAACAGCGCTCCAACATAAGGCCATAAAATCATGTTGGGATAGTAAGTGAAGCTGGTGGCGCTATTCCCAGACCCATCTGGAGTGTGGTGCACTGTCCAGCACAGACTCCAAAGCCCAGCATTGAAAGCAGGAGGGGCTGGGCCAGGCAGCTGTGATTTACATGGGATTCTCACCCGTGAAAGTGAGACATGAATGTGTTAACCAAGCACTACAGTGAAGACAAGTGGTAGAAGGACACTACCTGAAGCGAGTCTTTGTTACATTGTTATGTTGAGAAGTTGAGCATGTCTTTTCCTTTAAAAAAAAAAATAAGTGTGTGATTTTACTATAAAATTTTATTACCACGTCAGCATTATTTTAAATGACCCTTTGTTGTAAGAAGGCTGCTTATTCGTTTCTTGGCTGCTCAGACTCCCAAAATAACCGCAAAGAAACTGTATTAATTAAATCACTGCTTGGCCAATTACTTAAGCGTATTGCTAGCTAGCTCTTACATCTATAATTAACTCATCTCCATTATTCTGTATTTTACCATGAGGGTCGTGACCTACCGGCAAGGTGTCAACATTTCTGTCTCTGGCAGTGGCTCCATGGCTTCTCTCGGACTCTACCTCCTTTCTCCCAGCATTCAGTTTGCTTTCCCCCACCTACCTAAGTTCTGCCTTATCAACAGGCCAAGGCCGTTTATTCACCAAAGTTATTCACAGCCCACAGAGGGGAGTCCCACATCAACCCTTTGCCTTTCGTCATTGGCATTTTAAACTACATTGTATGCACAAGTTGTGTCTATTTCAGTAGCAACTGGGCTACTAGCATGCAATCCCTGGCCCTTTGCTGACTGTTAAACATAAATCAGGCATTTTGGGGAAGAGATCTATGATTTTCCTCATTCATTGGTTTGCATTAGATGACTTTGTGGACATTTGTTGCTTTTATTTCCCAGGATTCTATCACCATTTTAGAAGGAAGTTATTAATTTTAATGGCCTTCAGTGAACTTCTTCCTTGATGTCCATATTTCTGGAGTTTGGTGGGGTTTTCTCTGGAGATAACCCTCTTCCATAGCCCAGGTAGATGGATACGTGATGAAAATTTTGTGTTAGACTTCCTATACTAATACTTAAATTTTAGGCAGACAAACAAAGATGAAAAATGTTTAATATCAATCCCGCCCTGTAGAAAACTAAAGAAGGTACCTCATCTCAACTTCTGCTTTAGCTGCCAGAGTTCTATTGTAACAGCTTCTAATTGTGATAAAGCACATCTATCTGGGGACCTATACTATAATCTTCCAAGATAACCAATTTTGATAAGCCAGTTATTTGGACTTTATTCTGTAAACATTAATTGTTACCATGATATCAAGACCTTTTAGCCAAGCTTGCTATTGTGTGCAGCGACCCAGCTAGTTGGAAGCCAGGAATTGTAGGATTACTTGAGCCTAGGCATTCCAGACCAGCATGGCAGCATGGTAAGACCTTGTTTCTAAACCAAACAACACATCATCCTTCAATTCAGATAATGAAGCCAGAGGCAATCATAATAATAAAATGTATTGGGGACTGGGGCCATTGTCTTCAATTTGTCTGCCTAAAAATTCAGTGGAGAGACTGAATCAGGAAGTGTTTTGAATTGACCCTTTAGAATTTGTCATCTTAAATGGAACCCAGCACTAGTCTACTCCTTCAACATCTGGTCCTTATCTTTGTGTCTCCTTGCCTTGTGTATAAGGTAGTACAAGGGGCTAGGATAGAACAGTCCTGCTGGTCCTTTTTGTTCCCATCTCTGTTGTGAGTCAGACTCTCCTCTTTAGCCCAGCTTGTCTTTAAATTCAGTATTTTCTTGCCATATGCTCCCGAGTGCTGAGATCGTAGGCATGTGGGACCAGATTCTACTGAAAATCTGATTCAGTTGATCATCTCAAGTAGTTTTCTTCATAAAACCATGGTTAGAAATGTTAAACATTACATATTATAAAAAATGAATGAATAAGATTTGAGTTGTCTTTGAGGATAAGTTAGAAAAATAGATACTTTATTAGTTAAAACTGATTCCAGGATTCACTTTCTTTTCTTAGTCTTTACTTTTAAGAGAGGTTTAAAGTATACATGGCTTTCACTGAGGCAAGCCATGCAAGGGTTTACAGATGAAGACAAATGTGAGTAACTAGAGGAACTGGATGGCAAACATTTCAACGGTAAAATTTCCTTTGGATAAAGGAAATGAATTCAGTAAAAAATTTTAGTAGATATGGATTAACATTGGCAATAAAATTGCACCAATTCTACTAGAATATATTCATAACTTAAATTGGGAACTCTCTCATAAGAGAAGGTAAAACCTTTTAAGGTTGAAATGAAATAATTTTATACTTAATTCATATCTGGCAGTAGAAACTTCTAAAGAATAGAGGCATGTACTTATATATGTTCATCATTGAATTATTTAACTGCTCCCAAAGATTCTGAGCTAGTTTTTTTACAAGTATTTGTGTCTATCAAACGTAGCTCAGAGAAATAAATATAAAATAAAAGTCTCAAATCAGGGCGGTTATCACGAACCCATCATTCACATAAAACTGGCCATTTCTCTGGGTGTGTCATGACCTGTGACCTATGCCTGCAACACCTTTTTCACCCCCTTTTCTGTTAGTGCTTTGTTTCCAAATGAGCCTGCAAGCAATCGTCTATTGCAATTGTTTGTTTGGCTTTATTATGGCTTTCCTACTTCATCACAACTTTTGCCTAGTCCCTTGATTTAATATGTATGGAAACACAATTTTTGAACTTTAGTGAATTTATTGACCTTAGTTTGAATGTGTGATTCATCCATTACTTGGGGAAGTTATGGCTCAGATGGTTTTGCTACTATAAAGTTCTATACATCAAAAGAACACAATTATGTATCTTCAACAATACTAATATTACTATTAATAATAACAAGCCTCACATCCACATAGGGAATAGTATAAGACACACAAAATAAGCTCAGCAAACTTGCATGCTGTGTGAGCTGTGTGACATTCTAGTACAGGAGCATAGCCAGCACTAATTTGGCCTGGGTGGTTAAGGATAATCACTTGAGCAGTGAAGCCAGCAGCTTTCATTGGTGGGTCATTTTTGCTGTCACCAGCAACGTTGCCACATCTTACGTCTTTGACAGACATGCTCTTCACATTGAAGCCCATATTGTCCCCAGGAAGTGCTTCACTCAAAGCTTCATGGTGCATTTCAACAGACTTTACTTCTGTTATCACATTGACTGGAGCAAAGGTCACCACCGTGCCAGGTTTTAAAACACCGGTCTCCACTCGGCCCACAGGGACAGTCCTAATACCACCAATTTTATAGACATCCNTTGCGAGTGACTTTCAATCCTTTGAACCAAGGCATATTAGCACTTGGCTCCAGCCTGTTGTCACTGTTCCAACCAGAAATTGGCACAAATGCTACTGTGTCAGGGTTGTAGCCAATTTTCTTAATGTAGGTGCTGACTTCCTTAACAATTTCATCATATCTCTTCTGACTGTAGGGTAGCTTGGTGGCATCCATTTTGTTAATACCAACAATGAGCTGCTTCACACCCAGGGTGTAAGCCAGAAGTGCATGATAATGGGTCTGCCCATTCTTGGAAATACCAGCTTCGAATTCACCAACACCAGCAGCAACAATCAGGACAGCACAGTCAGCCTGTGATGTGCCTGTAATCATGTTTTTGATGAAGTCTCTGTGTCTTGGGCCATCAATGATAGTCACATAGTACTTGCTGGTCTCAAACTTCCACAGGGAGATGTCAATGCAATGCTCACTCTCAGCTTTCAGTTTGTCCAAGACCCAGGCATACTTGAAGGAGCCTTTTCCCTTTTCGGCAGCCTCCTCCTACACAAGAGTGAAGAACTTGTAATACTGTCATGAGAACAGACAAACTGACATGAATGGATACAGAAAACTACTCTTTCAAATATTGTGAAAGCTTTTTAATGTTAATTTTTATAGCGATATTGTTCATTTCAGGGCTTGTTGGCATTCAAGGATATGTCAACAAATCATCTTACTTCTGCTTTATACCATAATTTAAGTTAACTATTAAAAGTGAATTTTTATGTCAAAAAAAAGACACACAAAATAAATGTTAGTGCAGCTACCCTTTAAAAAGAGACCTGTGGTCATGTCATCATCATTTGCCTATTAAATTCATCTTAATTCATTTATACCTTTCATTTCATTCTATTCCTTTTTAAACAGCATCTAAAATTTTCATTTATTTATTTTTAAAATAATCTTATTTTACATACCAATCCCAGTTCCCCCTCCCTCCCTTAATCCCATTCAGAGAGAGTGATGTCTCCAAATGAGAAGTCAATAAAGTTTGTTATATCACTTGAGGCAGGACCAAGGCTCTTCCCACTGTATCTCTTCGTAGAGGAATATCTCTTCGTAGGGAATGGGCTCCAAAGAGCCAGTTCATGCACTAGGGATAAATACTGGTTGTGCTGCTAGTGGTTGCACCCATTGCCCTTGACATATAACTGCCACCCCCATTCAGAGGGCCTAGTGTGGTCTTATGTGTTCCTCAGCTGTCAGTCTGGGATCAGGAAGCTCCCACTAGTTCAAATCAGCTGTTTCTGTGGGTATCCTCATCATGATCTTGACCCTTTTGCTCGTAAAGTCACTTCTCCCTCTCTCTGACTGGACTCCAGGAGGTTGGCCCAGAACCACAAGGATGACCCCAGCTAAGAATCTAAGCAAGAGTGGAGAAGGTACCTTAACTGCCTCTCCTCTATAATCAGATTGATGACTATCTTAATTGTCATCATAGAACTTTCATCCAGCAGCTGATAGAAGCAACTGCAGTGATCTAAAACTCTTAGCTCAGAATTGGTAACTGTTTCTACTCTAACCTTTAGCTAAACTTTTCAATGTATATAATGTTACTCCCAGCCACACTTATTGTATATTCCAAGGCCACAAAACAACATTGTTACAGTGATTGAGGGCGTAATGCAACTATATTCTTATTCATTTGGCTCTTGATCCTAATGTCACAATATTACTTCATCATTTGATGACAAATCCTACTTATCTTACTAAATAGCTTCAGTATCCTTAACCCACCTCAAACCTATGCAAACAAACATCATGTACCAGATAGATCATCCATCCTCAGCTTCTATTGTGAATCCCCATGCGTTGGGAAAGGTATCCCCCTGCTAACCTGTTTTCTAAGACCATCCTCCCTGCACAAGGCTACATTGCAACTAAGACTGATTTTTTTTTCTGTCTGTGGGAGGTCAGCTCACACAATGCAGCCTTGACTAAAACTTTCCCTTCATTTCATTAAAAGGCGAGCAAATGTGAGACTTCATTGTCCGTCCACACGGCTTTGTCAAACTTCAATTTCAGGGGACTCTTGTTGCATTAGTCACAATCCTGTTTTGTCCTAGATGAAGAGGTTTTATATTACTTATCCTTTTACTCTCACATTTAAAATAATGATTGCTGCACACATGTGGCAATTAATAGGTGACTGATATAAGAATAAAGACATATGAATGCATGGATACATACAGTGTGCCTCTATTTTGCTAGTTATGAGATAGCTTTGCAAAAATGTATTCAGAAATTTAGTTTATATAATGAAACCAAAGTTCAGCTCATCACATTTTTATATTTCACAATCGTAGGGAAAAAATGACAGAAATTAATAAAAGCCAGGCACAATTCCAAAAGCTCATTTAGCCAGTATTTTTCTCTGGCTTCCACCAAAGTGTGACTAACAAATAGAATGACACTTTATTCTCCCCATTTAGGATTTGCTCGTTAACCTACAGCGGAGGCTTTATTGAGCTGTGAAATTATTGAAAGCACTCGTCTCCAAACATTAGTGGACATAAGAATCAACTGAGAAAATGGTTAATATTGTGTATTTTTAACCCTAGATATCAGATTTGCTCAGGGAGTGCTGGGTCCCACAAAGAAGCATTTGTGAAAATCCCTTCAAATGATTCTCTTGGCTCCATTAAGAAAAATACTCCAGTTTTCATGAAGTTATTTAAGTAAAACCTAAAATAACCAGATGTTGAATACTGGAAGCTTGAAAGGAAACACACACACTACATATACCAAATACACCACAGACACCCACTACATACCTCATATACACATATACATACAATACACATACACACATCACATGTGTATGTCAAACATACCACAAGTAAATTAGGCATACCACACCCTACATACAATTCTACATATACAACATGAACACTCACTATAAATATATACACTACACAGAGCATACACTACACAAAACACTACATACCACATACATACACACACAGAGATAAAACAAACATGCACGCATATCATATCCATATGCAAAACATGCATAGTATACACCAAACACTATAAACCACACCATATCACACCACACACACACATACACCATGCCCATGACACATACACTTCTCCCACAAACAGAATATTCAGTACAATCCCTTCCCACACCATCCTACACAGAATAAGGAGAGATGGTTGAAGAAAAAAATACATACTTCAATATTCGATAGCAAATAAAAAAATAAAAGACATAAATTCCAGGCAGCAATGGCCATGGGATAGAGTTTGTCATTTGCCTTGGACAAAAATTAAATAATGTTTAAGTCAGAGGAAGTGACAAATTAAGAGCATATAGTATCCTGAAAGGTGTTTCTACAGGCTAAAATATACCTCAGTCCCAGTGATTATTTCTAATATTCTGCACCTCTCCCTATTATTTGCCTGCCTTTGTTTAAGGGATTGTGCCTAAGAGTAGAATTGGGCAGCAGGGCCCTGGCATATGGTGAAATTCAACTGGTTGTGGGATATTTGGATGAAAGAGAGATTTTACTCAACTCATATGGAATTTATTATTTCAGAAGAAGTCTTGTCCAACCAAATAAATAAATGACTTAATCTGGTGCCTAGAAACGTCTTTGCATTCACTGGCACTGGACTGTGTTGGCGCTTTTAAGTAAATTGTCCCTCAGGTTCATGGCCTTGCTGGACTCATTGGCTCATAACAAAAGTCACACATAAATAACCCTCATACCCGAGTTTCCCACTTCCAGAAGCACATCAGTGTACACTAGCATTGTGTGTGTGTTTGTTATTTACAGGGTTACTGTGGAGCTGCACTTTATATTTGGTATTAGAACGCTAGCATGGTAAGGTGCAGACCCAGCTCCCCTGCTGTGTTGTGGGGTGGTTAGAGTATTCTGGCTTCCTGAACCTACCCAGTGAGGCGGCCAAGACAGAAACATTAATTGGAATATATGGGTGCACTCTGAATTTTATGGCATATCCTTAGAGATGACATGATTGGCCAAGAAAGCATATTTAGGATTCATGTGTTTTAATTAAGAAATAAGACTCTCCATGGGTCTCATTTCTGGCTTGGCGTATTATTCTAATTCCTTTAAAAAAATCTAATAATTAGCATATGTACATGTTAAGTATTTTAATCTCGCCATGTTTTATTGATTTAGTGGTTCATCACAAATTAAGTGCAAAAGAAGATCAGAAATTGCAAATGGTGTTCTGGTTGCTACAGACAGACAGACAGATAGAAAGATGATAGATGAGAGAGAGAGAAGGGATTTTTTGTTTGTTAGTCTGTTTTTCAGATCAAGGTTTATCTGTGTATGTCTGCGCTTGCTCTGTAAAGTAGTCTGGCCTGAAACTCGGAGATACACCTTGCTCTGACCACAGAATGCTGGAATTAATTCACGAGACAACACCAGCCAGCTAGATTCTATTTTTAAGGGAAAAGGTCTTCATTTATTTCTGTATTCCTATCATTAGTTATTTAATCAGGAAATGTCTTAGATTGGATTTCATGTTGTAATTTCCCTTCTTTCAAAATTCAGCTAAAGAGATTGCTAAGAAATGAAAGGTAGGCATGCTTTTCACGTGTTTGTTTTATTTAAAGTTTTATTTTAGGATGATTTCTTCCAACAGTTGCAGCAGACATGGAGTGATTAGCAGCATACGAGAGAGTAAGGGTGGATGGGAAACTGATGATGTCATTGAAATCCACATCCCATAATTTAGAAAGGCTTATAAATCCATGGGAACATTATAGAGTGATTTTTGGCTTAGATATTACTGTCATGGGTACACTTTTCAGAAACCCTGGTTGCAGCATATTTACAATGGTCTTAGCCTAGCCATCATGTCCATTTTTATTTTCTACACCAAGTATCCTGAAAAACTATACACAGTCATGGAATGAAACACAGCCATTATTACATACAAGGAATCCTGGGGTTCTTATGTCCCTTACCAAGGTGTAATACTCAGTAATTTCTTATTTTAAATAAGGGAAATTTTTGAATGGATTCCTTTGTATATAGTGATGGTCAATGCATTTTTTTTTCCTGAAGATGCTCTCTCCCCCTTTACGGCCATGCTCCTCTACATGAATGGATGAAGATTATAAAATTGACCTAACTCTGGATGTAAAGCTGCTACTGCCTATACTGGGCTAAAGAGTTTGATCTCTTTATTTGAGCTAATAAATCCTTACACTGTTACTCCAACAGGGCAAGGATAGAGTCACAAAACTGTTTCCCTCTATAATGTATAAATTAAAATTTAAAAAAATGTATCTGCATCATGTCAGCAGAAATGCATCTAGAATTCTTTCTCATGAAATAAAAAAAAAGAATCTCTGTCCAAAGACACAGAACCACTGTAAAGAACAGCATATAGGAAGCACTGATACCTACTTCCTATTTCATAGAAAGCTTTATTCAGTCAGTTCACTTCCAACACGTACATGTAGCGGCAACGTGCACATGATTTCTTTCCTTTCAAACAGGAATTTGTTATTATACAGTCAGTTTAAGAAAGATAAGAAATGCTTTAATTGATGTTCCTGGATGTGTAGCACAAATCACTTCCTAAGCAGAAGGAAGGTTCCCCTCCTAAGTGTTTTGACATTTCCTTCCTTGTTATTAGATGAAATATTAGTGGACTCACTGGAATGTGGGCAAGGCTGGATCCTGAGTGAGGATCAAAATTAACCATGCTGTCTGGAATTTAGTGACAAACATTGGAATGCCACATGGGAAATGGCAGCATCTGCCGAAGTGCGCGTGCCCACTGAAGTCAACCTGTGAGAGCACAGAGAGAGAAAATCTTTCATTCTGGAAATGGAGTTAGCGTCTATATGGCTCTCAATGCTGTGCGGGAGACAAGCAGTTTCAAAGCTAAAATAGTTTTAAAATTATTAAATTATATTATTAAATACAGTTATGAAGTTGTTAACTGTTTTGAGGACTGTGTGATTGTGAATTATACATTTACTTAACATATTTAACTAAGCTTATTAAGTCTTTAAGACTATTAAGCAGTACACTAATACTTATGTTAGGCAAGATATAGCTGATTATATAACAATTATATGATTGTTAAGACAAAAATAATATTGGCATCTTATGTCGTGTAGTATAAGATAAATGTTCAAATTACAGGCTGGCCAGTAACTTAAATGTTTCTGCCACAGACAAATGTCAAGCACAGACATACAAACAATTTGTAAAAAGTCAGCTCACAGTTGAAACGTCTGTCTTTCCTATTTAGAGAACTCTGCTGCAGCACAAGAAAGTATTTCCTGAATCCACTTTGCTAATGGCACAGCAAAATCCAGGGGCTTAGGTGAGAAACATGGAAGGAAACCAGTTGTGAGGAATGTTGTTGATTTTATTGCTATTATTAACATTTATTACTAACATTAGAAAAATTTAATCTAATTTTTCCACACATGCTAACTGGTTAAGAAATACATTTATATTTAACTAAGAATAGCATTTGGCCAACTGCAGTGAAGGCTGTGTGGCCGGGTTATGCTTCTGTAATGCAGAGAGCTCCCTGCTTTTGCAGGAGATCTGCTCTTCACTACCAGGACCCATAGCCAGGTGCTCACAACTGCCTCTTACCTTCACTTCCAGGACTGTGTGTATGCCTGCACTTAGGTGTACAAACATAGGCATACATGCCACATATTTAAAACTATTAAAAATACCGGAAAAAAACACTGTTTGTTTACAGGACTGCAGGTTTGAAAAGTTGTGTTTGGCCACCCTGCATCCAGTCTGCCAGACAAAAGAAAAGCTGTGTGGCACATACCAAGACAGCAAGCTTTGCTGTCTAACAAACATTTGCCAGCAGCTGTGTTTTGTGGACTAGTAGGCTGGGGGAAGTTTTTGTGCTCACCTAGTTGGCACACAGATGAAATCCTGTGTAACTGAAATAAATCAATACCCACCATTTTCATTGGACCCAACATGTATCTTCATAAAAGAGTATCATAGCAAAGGTGACTCAACGGGAACCATGAAAACTTTTCTTGTGAAGCATGAACTCCATATGTCATAAACCTGTCACACCAGTATGCTAATGTTCATGGGCTATATTCTACATTTCCCTTCCTTGGGCTGTACAGACTTCCTTGGGGTTTAATTTATTCAAGTCTATCTATGTAAGGCTGCCTTGTTTGTATGAGGAAAGTATTTGGTCAAAATGTTTACAAAATTATTATCTAAAGATAAATTTGAAAAAAACTGAATGGAGTAAGAACTATCAAGTCCTAATTAGTAATAGTTCATATTAGCTAAGCAGATGCTTTTGCCAAAACCTGTGCTGAATATATTCTAAGAACTTATTTCATCTGCTGTTTACTGTTTGCTGTATGATCTATAGGAACATGTGTGCGGGCTACAACCCTGCCAGGAGCACATCATTTTATCTAAGGATCCTGTACATCTGTAGAGATTTTTAGTGTCTGTGATGGGTCTTGGTAAGTGTTCTTCATGGCCATTTACACATTGGTGACATTGTGGTCTGAAAGCAGATTTTTGTTTGGTAAATCCATTTAAGGAGCAGATGGACCCAGACTTCAAGCTCTACTTATAGAGTTAGAGAAATAAAAAGCAGCTTGGTATTGGCATAAGAACAGATATATGGACCGATGGAATTGACTGAAGACTGCAACATTAATCCACACCTATCAACAACTGGTTTTTGACAAAGAAGCCAAAATTTTACAATGGACAAAAGACAGTACCTTTAACAAAGACTGTTGACGTAACTGAATGTCAACATGAAGAAGATCGTAAATAGATCCATATTTATCTTCATGCACAAAACTCAAGTCCAAGTGGAACAAAGACCACAATATAAATCCAGTTATACTGAACCGGATGGAAGGAAAAGTGGGAAGTAGACTTGAATGCATTGGCACAAGAGATCTATTCCTAAATATAACACCAGTAGCACAGACACTGAGAGCAACAATCAATAAATGGGATCTTATGATATTGAAAAACTTCTGTAAGTAAAAGGACCCAGTAAATAAGACAAAATGACAGCCTACAGAATGGAAAAAGATCTTCGTAAAGCCCATATCTGACAGAGGGCTGATCTCCAAAATATATAAATAATTCAAGAAACTAGACCTTAAAATTCCAAATAATTGAATTTTAAAAATGGGATATATTTCTAAGCAAAGAATTCTCAACAGAAGAAATTTAAGGAATTTGCTTAATATCTTAGTCATCAGGAAAATGCAACTCAAAATGACTCTGAGATGCCATCTTACAACTGTCAGAATGGCTAAGATCTAAAACACTGACGACAACTTATGATGGAGAGAATATGGAGTAAGGGGAACACTCCTCACTGCTGGTGGGAATGCAAACTTGTATAGCCACTTTGGAAATCACTATGGTGACTTTTCAGAAAATTAGGAATCAATCTACCTCAAAACTTATCATTACCACCACACTTGGCCTTATACCCAAAGGATGCTCAATCATACCCCAAGAATACTTTCACAACTATGTTAATAGCAGCATTATTCATAATAGCCAGAATATGAAAACAACCTAGATAACACTCAACCAAAGAATGGATAAAGACAATGTGATACATTTCCACAATGGACTATTACATTACATGTAAAAAACAATGACATCATGAAATTTCAGGCAACTGGAAGGAACTAGAAAAAAGATCACCCTGGGTGATGTAACACAGACCCAGAAAGACAAACAAAGTATGTACTCACTCATAAGTGGATACTAGATGTAAATCAAAGGCTAAACAGACTACAATTCACAGCTCCAGAGAAGTTAGGTAACAGAGACGACCCTAAGAAGGACATATGGATCAGTCTGGGAAGGAGAGATAGATGAGACCTCTTGGGTAAACTGGGGACAGGGTGGTAGAGGGAAAGGGATGGGGATTGGGAACATGAGATAATGAAATGGTCAAGTTGGGAGAGGGGTTTGGGAGAACAATAAAAGATGTAACTTGATAAAGGAAGCCATTATGTGGTTAGGGAAAATCCTGGTGCTAGGGAAATTCCTAGGTATCCACAAGGATGACCCTAGCTAAGACTCCTAACAATAGTGGAGAGGGTGCCTTAATTGGTCTTCTACTGTATTTAGATTGGTGACTACCCTAACTATCATCATAGAACCCACATCCAGCAATTGATGGAAGCAGATACAGAGATGCAGCCAAGCTTCAGGCCGAGCTCTGGGAGTCCATTCAAAGGGAGGTATTATATGATCAAGTGGCATCATGATCATTATGGGGGAACTCACAGAGACAGCTGACCCAAGGTCAGAGGAGCTCATGAACTCTAGACCAACAGTTGAGGAGCCTACATAGGATCTAACTAGGCCCTCAGCATGTGGATGACAATTGTGTAGCTTGGTCTGTTTAAGGGGCCCCTGGCACTGGGACCAAGATCAATCCAGGTGCTGGAGCTGGGTTTTTGGAACCCTCTCTATGGTGGGACACCTTACTCAGCCTCAACTTAATATGCCAGGATTTGTTGTCAACCATGGGAAGTCTTATCCTTTATGAGGAGTGGGTGCGTGGTGGGTTGGGGGAAAGGGAGTAGGAGCTAGAGAGGAAAGAGAGGGGGAACTGTAGTTGGTCATTAAAATGAATTTTAAAAAAGTTAAATGCAAATAAATAATAAATGAAAGCACCATACATTTAGAAGAAGAAGATGAAGAAGAAGAAGAAGAAGAAGAAGAAGAAGAAGAAGAAGA
>LOEQ01002478.1:34224-62640 GCA_001685075.1 Bramus lutescens
GAAGAAGAAGAAGAAGAAGAAGAAGAAGAAGAAGAAGAAGAAGAAGAAGAGGAACCATAATTCCTCCTTTAAATGAAGTCTAGACTGGAGTCTGAAATTTATGTTCCATCATCTTTCCTCCACCCTAAAGGGTGTCACCCTGGAGTCTATTTAAGAATTGTGGACAAGTACGAGGGACCATAGGTACAGACTGGAAGTGAGAAAAGGTGTATTCTCTGTCAGGCAATCACCTGACTGTCCACTGTGCTGCCACCAGAACCCCTGGCCTTCACAGGCTTTGCTGTCATTCATGCTTTCTCTTCCCCAGGAAGCATCACATAGGGAAACAGGCTATCATAAATCTACATATCTAAATCTTTCTTATACTGGAGTAAGGAAATTCAGGGTGTGCAGAAGCTCAATTACAGAAACTTGGCAGATTAAGCAAATATCAATTCAAGGCGTACAATAATTGTGTCTGAATTTCAGGCAAGAGGACTTTTCTATCTAAAAATTCAAATTCAATTAGTTTAACTGTACTTTAATGGCATCTCATGTTTTACAAAACTATTCTCTTAGAGGCAGGCGTGATTGGTTTGGCTGATTGGTGGTTTTGCTTTCTGGATAACTTTTAGTGACAAGACTTTGTCATCTTTTCAAAGTACTGACAAAAATAATTTAAAAAAAAACTGTTTTGCTTCTGTTTCAGTCTCAGAAGGACTGAGGTTTTAGGAGTGAGATTTCTTGCCTCTTCAAATGTCCTGCTTCCCAGAGAGTAATGACCAAGTGTCATAGAATTTTACTCCTTTCTCCAGTTAAACAGATTTAAATATTGTATGTACATGCGTGTATGAATGACTATTTCCATGTAAAATATAAGATCTCAGCTGCTTCTCTACCCTCTGTCTTCTGAAAACACATCCCTGCTGTCATTTTCCTGAATAAGAAATGAAAGTCTCAACATTTTGCAACTAGTACCAATGAGAATTTACACATCCCTGCTGTCATTTTCCTGAATAAGGAATGAAAGTCTCAACATTTTGCAACTAGTACCAATGAGAATTTGAAAATGAACTCAGATTTAGCTAATCCTGCCACACCTAAATGTCTCTTTTTCATACTTTTCAAGCATGGGCTTCCAAAAATACACATTGCATAATGAACTTTAGAGATCCAATTCTTCTTCCATGGCATTTATTCATGTGATAAAGCTCGCAAAGCTATCTTTAATTATTACTGTATAGGATATCCTGTTATCTTTAATTATCACTACCGAATGGTTGCAAAATCAAATACTTCTGGCAATCAAGAGTCATTATACAGTAGCATGATTGCATCTGTCCATATTAACAGATAAGCACAGAAAATCAAAACAGTGTCTGATTTACCCACTAAAACTGTCTGAACAAAATATTGTATCTAGCGCTCTTAATATCTTGCTGTGACTTTGATCTGATTAAAGTCCAAAGAAACATAACCACAGATGCAAATGTTCTGGCATTTCTGAAATTAATATTGCTGAATTCTGTTGGATTGGATTGCTGGAATCCTAGTGAAGCAGAAGTGATTATAGGCACGGTACAAACTTGTGATAGGAGGGATATCTAAATCTCTGAGGCCGCAGGTGCAGGATTAGAGCAAAACCCCACTGAAACATTCAGTGTTCTGTCTAAATACCCCAGTACAAAATTAATTAGGCAGTTGATCACATAATAAAGCTATGATGGATGATCTAATGGAAGCTAACGTCTCAGAGTCAATAACAAACTTGATTCTCTTATTAGATGCAGCTGATTTTTTTGCTCTGCCATTTACGAGATTGTGTGCATAATAGAAGATGAAAAAAGAGAGGGGGTTCTATTTTGAAAATGAGAACTCAGTTACAGTATTTATCTCTGTTGGAAACTATAATATGTAAGCAATGTAGAATTTGTGGATAGACATATCTGCAAGTAATTCTCTAAGATACTGGGCTGAAAGGCACATCAAAGGATGGGGAAATAATGAGACAGACTCCAGCTGTTGGGTTCCTACAGCTTTTGATTTGTGCACAACTAGGAACTCCAGGTTTTGATCCTGTGTTGATTATTTCTATGGCAGTGAAGCTGATTTGTGCATTATTTAAAAACAGACAGCTTCAGCAAACAAGGAAGAGTTTGCAAACTCTGTCTTGTAGAATATTTTGTTGCTGTCTTGTCCTTTCCGGCATTCTGTATTAGGGGTGGTGGATATGTGTGGATACCTGGGGGGGGGAGATTAAGCATGGAAGAAGTGTAGACTAGAGCTAATCAAGAGTTTTACAAAGAAATAGGGGTGAAATTGTGGCTGAAATATCTGTGGAATCATGGGAGCAGAGGATATGAGAATGCTACACATTCCATGTTGACTTTCAATTTTGTGAAGCTGAAGTAAGAGGGGGAAGACATATCCCCACTTTGAAACAGGTAATATTTGCTCAGCCTCAAAACCTCGTAGTTAAGATTTAATAAAATCTTTAAACACTGAAGGCATTTCACCTGACCTATAACTTCATGAATTTCCCTTTTAAAAGGCAGCCCATTGTCAATATAAGTTTTCTTAAAGACAGCCTAATTCCATTATGAATCAATAGTAACATTTGCAAACGTTTATCAACATCCTATTTTTTTCTAAACGGCTTTTGTATGTATGTATGTTCTGGTGATCACAGTCATATAGGTAAATCAAGAGTCTATGGTCTCTGAAACAGGTCAAGGTTTTGATGAAATATAGTGTGGGACAATTTTGTATTCTGTCAATTATGTTTTAAATAAACATTAGTTGGCTAGTAGCCAGGCAGGAAGTATAGGCGGTACTACCAGACAGGAAGTAGAGGCAGGTCAATGAGAACAGAATTCATGGAAGGTGGAAGTCCATTCCTCCCCTGTTCTGCCCAGACATGGAAGAAGGAAGATGTGACCACCCTGCTGAAAAAGGTACCGAGCCATGTGGCTAACATAGATAAGAATAATGGGTTGTTATAAGTTATACGAGTTAACAAGAAGCCTGAGCTAATGAGCCAATCAGATTATAACTTATGGAGACCTCTGTGTGACTGTCTTTGGGACCTAACAACTGTGGGAACTGGGCAGGACAGAAACTCCAACAAGCAGGCCCTTATGTTACAGAAATACTTTCATTCCCATTCTCTTATAAGCCATTTAATGCCCAGAGATCAGTCTTCTCATGTAGGATTTTTGCTTGTTGATTCCAGGATTATATAAAATGAGGTTTTATTTCTCGTCACTTCTCACAAGAAGGATAATCCATGTTGGTAAATGGTCTTGATATAAGTGTGAATGAACATGCATGTGCCATGTCTCACATGTAGAGGTCAGAAGACTAATTGCTTACGTTGACTTTCTTCCATTTTCTCCTTCCTACGGGCTAGGGAATTAACCTCATACTGTCAAGTTTAATGGCAAGCACATTTACCCATCAAGCCATTTCAATGCCCTAATTTTGCCACTTGTAAGATACACAGATACAAGATCAAAATCAAATATGCATCTGCCCATTCACAAATGGAAAAACAATGTAAGCATCATTTTATACTGGTTTTAAAAGTAATTATTTATGTTTTTTTATGAAATACCACTTGTTAGGCTTATTGACTCAACGATATCAATAATAAATTCATGATTCTTAAAGCCTTTTGGAAGCCATTGTTTGATAGTTAATATTTTTATACTACCTTCTTAAATGCAATTTGAAATTTATAAGCTAGGTTTTTATAATTGTGGACATAAGATATGAGTAAATTAGAAGTCAAAACTGTATTTAAACCATTGTGAAAATACTCAAAGCTAAAGACAGGTTCCTTTACTAGAAAAATCTCTATATGGTTATGGACCTGGTAAAACAGCACGGTAGCATGTTACAATTTTAACCCATATCAAACAGGTACTGGAATGTTTCAAGGAGACCAAAGAAGAGTACAGGGATTACTAAAAATCACTCTGTCATGAGAAACTACTGAAACTTACAGGGAGCTGTGCCGGAGTAGGGGGGTGGGTTGCCAAGACACCAAAGGAAATACCTGACAGTGAGAGAGACAGAAAGGCAGAGTGACAGGGAGACAGGAAGTCAGTGACAGAGATCTGGGTATTGTCTACAGTCAGGAAACTGGCCACTGCAGCAGTTGGAACCATGCATCTGCTCTTCTCCACATTGCTCCCCTTTTCACTGGTTACAGAACGGGGAGAGGTTTTGTAGGAGAGACTCTGTAACAGCATTAGCTGGGCTTGCTTTGCCCTTGTTTAAGCCAGCATTTTGGAGAGAGCCTGACAATATAGATTCAGGAAGCAAGTTCTCTTCAGTTAATACTAGTTTTTAACTCTCTGAAATATTGCATCTTGGTTAATAAGATGCCAAAGTGTATACACATTTTTAAATTTTTAGCCACAAAAGAAACATGGATTTTAGTATGGAAAATATAAATGCAGGAAAGATAGTATATCAATATTTTAAAAGTAAATGTTATTTTAGTATATTGTATTTTTCTGTGATTACCTGGCTGTCTCTCCTCCCCATTTCTCACCCTTTCCCTCCTTCTCTCCTCCCCTCTGTCCCTCTCTCCTCCCATCTTTATACCTTCCTTTCCTCCTCTTTCTTCCCCTTCTTTCCCTGTGTGTGTGTATGTGTGTGTGTGTGTGCGCACGTGCATGCATGTCTGTGTGTATACACATCTCTTTATGAATTTGCAAATACTTGAAGAAAGCACAGAACCAGCTAGGATGGGGGATTAGGCTACAGTATCAAATTCTCAAAATTCAGGGTCTTAACAGAATAGAGATTTGTTCCCATTCCTTACAGATGCTTAAGGCAGGTTGATAGGGTCTGTTTCCTGTAGTCACTCAAAATTCCCATTCATTGGGAGCCCCATAGACCTCAACAGAAAGTTTGAAATCATGATCTTCAAGTTATTTGTCTTAAAGAGACATGAATGGATGCTTTAAAAAAGCTGATAAGAACAAAATAAATTCATAGCTACAGTCTTATCATTTCCCATAAAGGAAAAAAACATATTTGAAGCAATATATGTGTGTCAGCCCCTCCTGTATTTTTATCTGTAAGCAAAATTTGGATCTATGCATTACAGTTGAGTCTTATTTGTACTAATGAGTTACTAATCTGTTTCAACTGTTTGCCTAATGTTTCATTGTGTAGATATCCAATTCCTTGCATAATCTACTCATTATTTTTTGATATAAAAATTCCAGAGAATAATATAGGTTAAATGCAGCAGTGCAGATGAGTCTTGAAGCATCATGGTCTTTCTGTCAGAAAAAGAAGTATTTGAATCTTCAGTTCCATCCCCTAATAACTACATTACCATGGCAATTATTTAAATACCTCTCCTCTAGATCCTATTGCCTTTGAAAAGAGACACAAACATATTTGCTTGGCAAGAAACAAAACAACAGAAGGTGCTAAGCAACTTGTTGTTAAGAGTACAAGTCCGGAATAAGCAACAACACCAAGAATGCCAGTTGTACGTGCAGAGGCTGGTTCTGGCACTGCATTCTGACATCATTCTCTGTCCAGAACTACCTGTTAATGCAACAGGATCCTGAGCAATAATTCTCCTGGCAGACCATCATAAAGTTTCCATGAAATTTACCACAGTATAGTCTTGAAAAGGAGGATCACCTGCATTGCAAATAGAGCCCAAGAAGGACTTAGCATCTTTTTCTGAAATCTGTGCTTTCTCTGAGTATGGAAAAGTACTGTGATCATGCACTGTGTGCACATTGTGCTGCTAGACCACAGCTAGTCACTGTGGAAGAGTAGATAAGCCCAGTTTGTGTTTTAAAACCAACGAACAACCAGAAATCTAAATCCCGCATCTATAAAGATGTCCATTTTGGCATGTTCATTATAGTAAAGATACAGATACAGCATAAATAATCACTAATGAAAGTCGATGGACAAAATCATGGAATATAGAGTCAGCCAGAGTATGGCAAGCCTACTTACAAAGGAAAAGGATGCCTTGAACCTGATTCTAGAATGCTATCTATGGGCATGTTATTGCCTACATTTCATGTCTGGAATTCCTCAAATTTTCTTTATGCATTCTTTTGCAGTAAGTCAATATGGTCTAGCTTGGTTCCTGCCTATCTTCACCAACTTGATCAGGACATCCTTTCTTGTTCAGCCATCCAAATATGTGTGTATTAACTTCAGAATAATTAAAATTTGTATTTCCCTAGTAGTTTTCTTAGATGTATTTATATGTGAATACCAGTCTTTCATTAATCTTCTGGAATATTATGCTTATTAAGATCTGTTTTGTCTGTTTTAAACTTTCTTTTTATTTATTCCTTGTGTCTTTCACATCATGTGTCTCGATCTCATTCATTTCCTCATTCCTTTCTGTCTGCTCTCTGCCCTTGTAAACCACCCCCCCATAAAAGAATATAAATTTAAGAGAAAAAAAAGTAAATACCAATCTTGTCATGGAAGCTGTGTGTGTGACACGGTGAGTCACAGAGTAAACCCTTTTATCCATACATCTTTTTTTGCCAGTGTTCATTGCAACATGTCATTGTTCTTGCTTGAGGCTCCTGGTTTCTGCCACTGTCAATGCTTGCCCCTCACTGGGGCTTGTCTTGGATATCCTGTTGTTGCTCTGTGTCTTGTAGATCCTGCAGCTTTTTGCTTCAGCAGATTATAGATGGGGTAGATGTTGGGTGGGACAACTCACAACCTTGATTCTGGGCTTAGGTAGTTGCAGGGGTTGGTCAGCCTAGCAGTTATCCCGTCACCACCAGGGGAAGCTCTCCAGCATTGCCCTGGCTAGTTCACCCCTTGCAGCCCTCAGGGACAGCTCTATTGTAATGCATTATTCCTAGCCCTGCTCAGCTCTACTGTGCTGGCCAGGGGAGGAACAGGGCCTGCTTTGCTGAGTGCAGCAACCTGGAAGAGTGAAGGTCAGCTTCCTTATCTGTTGCAGGAGGCAAGGAGCAAGGAATAAAGAGGGGGTTAAGTTCTATTTTTTATCAGTTATGTATTAGGCTATTTGTTTTTTCTTACTGAGTTTTGAAAGTTCTTCATTGTATTGGAAGCATAATTCACTTATCAAACACAGTTGACAAACATTTTTTCTCAATATTAAATAAGTCTTTCATTCTTCTAATGGTTTCCTTGATGAGATCTTTGTATTTAATTATAATTTATATATTTGTGTATGTATCAAACTTTTGATATCATATTCCAATGGTATATGCCTGAGGATACAAATTTTTTTTGCATGTGTTTTGGCATGATTTCCTACTTTAAATCTTATATTTATACCTATGATACTTTTACAGTAAGTTTTTATTTACAGACTGCAGCTTCACTTAGAAGTTGATATTTGGTCTTTAGGTTGAATGTAGGAGTGTGATTTATTGAATACTTTCATTACTAAATTATCTTGGACTTTTATAACAAGTGACTGTCCATGCATATGGATCTACTTCTGAAGGCTATTTTATGCCAGCTGCATCTTGTCTTAGATCTGTGCCTTTGGAATAAGTCTTGCAATTGTAAATGCAAAAATCTTAAAATTGGTAACTCTTCATTTCCACCCATTTATACAGTTGGCTTTGGTTATAATGGACTCTTTTCCTTTCTACAAAAATTGTGGAATTAGTCTGGGTATGTTTTTAACAGTAGCCTGGTAATTTTTTGCCTGCCACAATGTTGAGTCTATAGACCAGTTTGGGAAGAACTACTGAGTAACAGTGTTGAAGGCTACCATTCTTTTCCTCTCCCCACCTTTAAAATAAAAGCATTGCTGTCAAATTATCTGAGGGTTTTCTTAGACATACTTTCAAATTGAGACCACCTATTTCTCACTTGCTTTGCATTATTATGAGGAAAGTTTACTTTATTTTGTCGAATATTTTGACATCTTTCAAGATGTTTGTGGGTTCACTGTCTTTAGACTATTAATAATTGGAGTAACATTAATGTAAAATAGTAAAGCAAACTTATATTCCCTGCATAAATCTCATGTGATCATGATATAATAATGTACTTTACAACATTTTTGATTTGATTGTCTAAAGTTTTATTTAGAAATTTCTAACTTGTGACCAGTACTGCATCAACAATCTCTCTGTAGCCTTGACATAAACATAAAAGTAATGATTGCTGTGAAACTTAGTTGGGGGAAGCTTTCATTTCATAATTTTCCAAGTAAACTTATAGAATTTAGTATTACTGTTTCCTTATGTATTTTGGATACCTAGTCAGTGGTGTTACCTAAGGCTATAGAAAACTATATTAAAACATTGTACTGTAAACTTGAGTTGGCAAATTTGTCATTGATGTTCTGTTAGTTTTGTTTCATGTGTTTTCCATTTTTTACTATATAAAGCTTTGTAAAGAAGTCTGGACAGATTGACACTTTCCTTTTATTAAAATTTTTATCACCACAATCATCATCATCATTATTATTTGCTCTGCAGTGAAATTTGCTGTTTAACTGCCATTTCAGGGTGTGTGTGTTAACTTATTTTTAACATTGTATAGTTTTCTGGTAATTTACTCCTATGGTGTCATCTTTTGTACATGAGCTATAAGCGCTGAGCATCTTTGCTCTCTGCAGCACGTGGTTAGTCGGTTTGCTGGACTTAGTTCTACCTTGCATTACCAGCCTTGCCCCAAGGACATACTAGATACTTGTTAGTATGATCATTGGGATGCTAGGATCTAAAGATGTTATCATTCTATTCACTTTCTGTGTGCTCTGTGTAGTCTTTCCTTTTGGTGCTTTTCCCCATCTCTGTCACTAGACATTTGTTTTTTTGAGTTGAGTCCTCATTGAAAAACTAATGCACTTTCTTTGTTTCTCAATTAGCTAAACCTGTACCATAATCTTAGTTGTTGCTTTAAGATATTTATTCATAGTTTATATGCACTTATAATATTATGCTACTTCTGAAGTTGTCTTCAGTTTCCCTTTGCTTCTGACAGGTATTTTCAGTGACTGAAAGGCCTATGGTGTTATTTATTTACTTATTTATTTTTGGGAAGCACCTTAGACCATCACCTTCTACCCCTGTGATTTCGGATACATTTTGTTTTTTAACAAAATACCTGATAATATTCTTTTCGTTGTTCCTTTGTATTTAAAATTATCTTTAAGTTTACTTTTGGTACTGATTTTGATAAATTTGATTATGATATGTAATTATGATTTTTATATGTCTCTCTTATAGCCTAAGGGCTTATCTTGCTTCTAAACATAAACAGCTTTCAAGAAATTTGGAAACTTTGGAGTCATTTTGTTTCAAATATGTTTTTCTTTCTCATCTCTTTTCACACACATTGGACCATTTGCACCTGACTGACTGGTTGTACACATTTCCACTCTTTTTAAAAAGATGTCTTCTTAATGCTGGTTTCAAGATTTCTTGCTGCAACTTCAAGCTCTGAATTTCTTTTTAATGCCTACTGTCATTAAACCCCATCACGTCATTGCTCTTACATGCTACGTTCTCACCTCCAAGATTTTAAGTTGTCCTTTTTTAGTACCTTCCATGTCTCCACTTAAGTTTTGAACATAATGTGGACCAAAATGCAATAACAGATCTAATATCTTTCTAAGCAAAGTCTAGTATTTATGTCAGTTTAAATCATTCAATTCCTACTTGAGGAGTACAGTTAAAAGCTTCTTGCTATTTTGTGATTGTTGTTTTGTCTTTCCTGAATGACTTTTGCTTGGGTGAAAGACTTTCTGTCCTCAAGCTTGCTAAGTTTGACTGTTTGTTCTGATGTACATTACTGGATGTGTTATAGTATATACACACACATTTCCTGGTATTTTAATCCTTAACCAGTTTAGGTGTTAATATTCATAGGGATCCACAAACAATACTCTATCTATCTCGTGCTTATTATTAGAGACTAGCCCAGTGAGCCCCTGCTGTGCTCTGTAGTGTATGTCTGTGCATCTTGGAAGGAGTGCTGCTCATAGTCCCCTTGCAGGTGGTTCTTTGTTCAGCCCCAGCAGTTGGCTCATATACATTCATGGATCAGTAACCACTAGTACTAGAACTCTCAGCAGGCCCCTGGAGTTGTGTGCACAGCTGTTTCTCCTCTGATACATTGTCCCTACAGATCCTGCTGGCCACCTTGACTCTCTCAGGACTTGGACTGTCTCTTTACCGCAGGAAGGGCTCTCAGCTGTGCCTGAGTTTTCCCCACCTCTCATGCTGTGGTATGGAATACATTTGTTTTTATTTTTGTTGTTATGAGAGTCTCGCTTGTAGCATAGTATTTATGAAACAGATTCTTTTTCTTCTCTTTGTCTTTTAAAAATGTCTTGCTGTGTACCAAGATTGAGCTTGAATTCAAAATCCTTTTGTCTTTTGCTTATGGATGTTTGAATTACAGACTTATCCCGAAACACATAAGAAATCATTCTTGTGTTGACGAGATGGGGCTGGGTCAATGTTTTCACAGTAAAGGCAGGGAGAAAAAAGAGCACAGCTTTGTACCTCATTCTGTGCCTGTGTAAAATTTCTCTCTGATATAGACAGATATAAGAAGAAAGCACAGGGTGAGCATTATGAAAATTTAAAATTTTTGACTGGTGATGCCAAGGTCTTTAAACAGTAAAGTATAAAAATCAGAAACTTTGTTTTCAGTTCTTGTCTATAAAATTTTGACTAATCACACAAGAGAAACATTTTTAAATACTAGTCTAATTTCATTTTAATTTTTATAGTTAGGATAATAAAGCTAAGCATTTTCAAAGGACAGCAAATTATGTTCCTTTTTCTGCCAATCACTGCTGATATCCATTTATCCATTTTCATAAAGATGTCTGTCTTACTGATTTGCATATATGTGCAGGTAGTTTTACGTATGAATTGTATAATCAGCCAAATGCCCAGTTTGAAGGTGAAAAAAGCTTCAATTTTATATATATANTATATATATAAAGCAGCCCCTTTCCAACATCTTCAGCTTTTCCAAACCACCAGGATGTCCCTATTGTGCTGGACAGTTTTGTCAACCTGATGAAACTAGAGTCACCTGGGAATAGGGAATTTCAGTTGAAAAACTGTCTCCACCAGTTCAGCCTGTGGGCAAATCTATATGGCATTTTCTTAACTGATTATTAATATGGGACTGCCCAACCCAATGTTGGAAGTGCCACCCCTACACTGGTGTTCCTAAGTTATATAAGAAAACAGGTTGAACAAGCCATGGGGAGCAAGGCATGACTTACCATTACATGTGACCACTGCTTTAATTCCTGCCCTGACTTTGCTGAGTGATGGAGTGTGTTCTAATAATTATTAGCTGAAACAAACCCTATCCCTCTCCAGGTTGGTTTTTTTCCCCCCAGTATTTCATTCCAGTATTAGAAGCTCTCACTAAGACATCGATTAACTGGAAAGAAGTGCCTTCCCCCAGTTCCAGGAAGAAGTGTACCCCGGACCCTTGTTATTTTCTAGCGCTTGCTTTTGTCCTGTGGGTTAGACCATAACAAGAATCTGCTTCTAGCCTCCCTGGAGGTGGATTTGGATGCAAATTAGATATATTTGACACCATGGCTAGCTTGATGGTACTCAGCTGCTCTTTTGTGGATACTTAGTGATGATAGAGAACGTGATGAGGATGTGAAGATCTAGACAATCTAATTATAAATGGCATTACATACAAGTTCAATAGAATTACTTCAGTTTGTTCTTCAAATATGACATATGACTGTTCCTCAAGGAGGAAGTGCAAAGTTTTGTTGTTTTTTCGTTATAATCTCCATGTGTACAACAGTAACCACAGCAGGTGAAATCGTCACAGGTGACGTCTACAGGAGAAAACTTTCATTTATTCACACATTTCCTCCTTCTTGTCTTGTGCCTATGGGTTAAAGCATGTGACAGCTGTCATGGTGTGGGTATGAAGATCAGATGACAACGTGGAGAGGCCTTCTATCACAGGAGTTCCAGAACCCAACTAAGTTTGTCAGTGCTGTGACAAGCATCATTACTTGTCCACTAAACTGTCTCACTGACTCCATGGTCTGTTTCTGACCAGGCATCCTAACAACACCACCACCTTTGGATTCAAATACCCAGTGGACATATAACTCAACTATAAGCAACACATAGGTTTTGTGCATATGCTTTTGTACAGTTACGCTTTACTCTCTGGCCTGCTTGCTTCTCTTTCACCCTTTGTTGAAGACAAGCCTACTCCAGGCTTTGTTCTACAGTCTAGCACAGTATGACTCAAAGGATAATATCTCAATACCTGTGACTAAAGTCACAAATTAGATCAGTCTCATACCCATCTATCAACATTTTTCAAAGCAATGGCTAAATATTTTCTGTCTTGCACGACTTTGAGAATACATTTTTTTTTCTACACATAACCAAAATTTTGGAATACTTTTACTTACTAATTGATGGTGCAACTGGAGTTAATAATTTTTCCATCGAGACAAGAATAGGAATTTGCCATTTAAACAATAATTTAGTCTCTCTACTTGGTTATGGGAGGGCAAGGAATTGGTTACAGTGTTTGTATAATGCTGAGGTCCACATGTCCTTCACTATCTCTCATGTTCCTTGTGCCAACATCTTAGGAAAAGCTTTTTCTAAAAAAGACAGAAATATTTATTTTTATTTTATATCTGTGAGTGCTTTTGGTACTTGCAGTAGACACATGAAGGCAGTAGAGCCTCTGGAATTTGAGTTACAGATGGTTTGTAAGCCACACTGTGGGAGTCAGATCCAAACCCTGGTCCTAAAAGGACTCTTAACAACTGAGCCACATCTCCAGCTTCAACATAAGCTCTTTTTTAAGAATACAGCAAAGACATAGCAGGGAATGGTCAGACATACAAGTCTCATGTGAATATATTGGTTAGAGCAAGTTACACGACTCTACCCAAGGAGAATGTGAGCACTGACTCTGTAGAAGGAAGAGGTGTCTATTTGTGGGAAAGTTGCGAATCTGGGCAGTTTCAAGGGAGTTAATCTGGCTTACTATATTTGTACTGACCAAGCAAGTAAGAAAGATGCAAACCTTAAGAACAACAGCAGCAAAATTTTGATTAAATCCTTACAGTGATGGAGTAGATGTTTGAAGCAAAATCCAAGCCAATTTCTCCTTAATCACAGGCTTCTTTCTACTCTTCCAACAAATGGTGTATAATGAGTATTACAGTCATTTCTGCAGTAATCAGCCATGGTATCCCAAACAGAGGATTATTACTTCAGCTGGAAATTGAGCAGCAGGACAGTTGAAGGCTTAAAAGCAACAACAAAAAGATCTCATTTAGTCTCAAGTGATACTTTGCAATAAACAAAGAGGGTAGGGGCAAGGAAATTAAGAAATTAGCAACATGAGTGTAATTGTGTCCCAACAGAAGACTGGACTTGTCATTAGAGGAAGCAGCAGAGGGAATTTGAATATCAGAAAATGACACACGAGGTAAATATGCCTGACCAGTAAACAGTGAGCGACACACAGAACAAAATGAGAAGGTGCTAAATCCGGGGAATTAAAACAGAGGCAATGGAGACTTCCTGGGTTTTTTTTTTTTTCTCCTCACAGTGGGAGAGCTATCTGTGCTTCACATGTGCTTCCTTAAGCTTTGGATGCCTGTGGCATGAGTGATGTGGAACAAGAGGGGGATAATTACTCTACCATTTTAGTGGTGGAGAAGCATAAAAGGCCTTTCCTCGCCAGCTTCAGCACCCCTCTGACGTCACACAGTTGGTGATACACGGTCCAGCTCCACATTGCCTAGGATCTCCTGATGACAGGGTGGATTGCTCAACTTAAATTTGGACCAAACAGCCAAGCTGAGATGTCAGCTCATACACAAACACAACACCGCATATTCTACTTAATGGTAAAAATAATGAGGAAAATGCCCCCGCGAAGTACTAATCCTCCTGCAATTGCGGACCATTTTCCCTGTACCATTTCTGGTTTCCAGGCAATTTTCTTTATTTTCTTTCACATGAAATGGCAGAGGTTTGCAGCTTCTCACCCCTTTTGTTCAAATTGTATGTCATTTTTCTAGAGGCCCAGGAATTTACCGTGTGTGTGTGTGTGTGTGTGTGTGTGTGTGTGTGAAGACAAATGAAGTAAAATATAAATATTGCCTGGACAAATTATTTTATACTTTCTTTAATGGAAGAACCAATAGGTATGATTTTTTTAAAAAAATGTTTAAAAAGATACATTGCTTCCCTAGGCAAACTGGAGAATACATTCCTTAGACAATAATCATCCACAGGCAAAGTTATAGAAAGCAATTCATATGTCTAGAATCACAATTGGAGATTTTCTTATTTTCTAGGTTAAGGATATGTAGTTTCAGTGTTGATTTACAGTGAAAAGCCAGATGCATATGTAACTACTATAAGCCTCAGGATCATAGAGAAAAGATAAACTCTGAGGTTTTTTTCTGGAAAAATCCTTTGATTATACAAAGCCATAGAGGTGTGATTGGGAAGGTTACACACATTCTCTGAGTTGATGCTTTAAAAATAATCATGTAGTCATATTTTACAAATTTCTTTTCCTAGTTTCTCTTTGCATGCACAGACTCTAGAATCTTCAATGAATGTGTTTATTAACTAGATATTACAGGCTGACCAATGGATTACTAAGCTCAGTTACAGATTATGAAACCCTGACAAAGTTATTCACACACTAATAAAGTGGCCGCTTTGGGTATGGAGTAGTGATGTGTAACTTGTTCTCCCTAAAGTACTTTGCCCATCATTTATATTTGTAGCTCATGCAAATATCTTCTTATTTAGGAAACATCTTTTTTGCAGCCCAAGAATTCTGATAAATGCTGGAGTTGCAAACTTGAGATAGATGAACTCAGATAGTAGAAGGTTGTAGCATGAGGGCTGGCTTGTTGGGGTTTCTGTCCCACCCAGGTATCCCACAGCTGGCAAGTCCCAAAGAAAATCACACAGAGATCACCATAAGTTATAAAACTGATTGGCCCANGCCCATTAGCTCAGTCTTCTTATTAGCTCTTGTAGCTTATATTAACCCATTATTCTTATCTATGCTAGCCACACAGCTCTGTACCTTTCTCAGCCAGGCATGTCACATGTTGCCTCTTGGGTGGTCTGGGCAGGACTGCGAGGAATGGGCTCCCTCCTTTCCAGCATTCTCCTGTTCTTATCGCCCTGCTTCTACTTCCTGTCTGGTTCACCCGCCCATGCTTCCTGCCTGGCCAATCAGTGTTTTATTAAAATACATGATTGACAGAATACAGACAATTCTCCTGCACCAGAAGGTAATCCTGAGAAAAACTATAAACTGATGAGCAGAATCATAAAGCAAAGATGGGGACGAAGTTCTGTGGAAACGGAGAATGGTTAGTTTGGCCTACAAGATAGAGGACAGCCTAAAGTAAAAGGAGTCTGTGGAGTAGGTTTCACGTTGATGGGTTGACAGAATTTTGCAGAAGGCATATAGGCCTTGGGTTATAACGTGATAGTGACCCAAGAAGATCATTATTAATTAAAAATGTAAGTTGGTAATAGAATGATTATGTTGCATTACTGACTGTCGTAGCTCAACAGATTATGTCTTGAAGAATATGGTGTTTACTGTGGTCTTTACATGCCTGGGTCCTTTGCCACAGCCCAGTGCCACAAGAATGCTACATATTATTTTGTATCTACAGAATTTAAAATAAAAGTTTGAAATATGAAGTACAGTTTCTACTGAATCTGTATCCCCTTCACATCATCTCGAAACCAGAAAGTTTGTACACCATGCTAATGCAAGCCTAGGATGGTTTGTACAGATAAACAGGAAGGTGTTGGAAGTCTAAAGAGCCTTGGGAAAGAACCAGGAGCCTCCACCCTATTGCCAATTAATGGATGACCTGAAACCCTGACTCCACTTAAAACACAGCTATAGGAAGTTATTGGAAATGGTCTCCCCTTTGCCCTAAATCATGTTACCAAAAAAATAAATAGCATAATATGACACAGAAGCTAAACTAGAGTTGCCTTTTAATCATTTCTCATGTTGGTAAAGAGGAGTATTTTTAATATATAGTCACATTTGTTTGTAAAGATGTAATATTCTTAAAATTGAACATGAAAATTAATTTAATATGACAGTCTGAAGAATTGGACAGTTTAAATTGAACAGCTTTGCTTTGGGCTGGATCTTGTCTTATTGAGTACTTCAGAAGATGGGGAAAGACCCAATTTCATTTTACTATTAAATAGAACTTTCACATTAATTTTGTATTATATAAATATGATACTGTGTGTTATTTCAATATACAAAGCCAATGAGTATTGATCAAATCAAGCTAGTCAATATTTCTGTCTCCATATAGTTATATTACACTTGGTGCTCAGATACCTACCTTAGACAATTGTAGTTTTGAGGATATATGTCAAAGTCACTTCCCAAGAACTCCTTCAGGTCAGCAATACTTCTTTCTAAATTTGGTTTTCCAAAGTTTGTGTATATTTCCATTAAAACCACACACACACACACACACACAATGCACATGCATACACGCATCATGACATAAATACATATGTCATCTTGATTGATGCCCAGTGAGAAATCACAATCATTTGTGTATTTACACTGATTTTCTGACATTCATCACCTTCTCCAGACCATGGAAAAGTTATTGTGAAGTTTATTTTCCATGAGAAAGAAAGGAGTCACTGTAGAGTATTTTCAGACTATTTGTGTCAGTTACCACCATATTCTAGATGAGGTCAATGCTACCTCTTTATCGATGCTTGGAGTAGGTACCCGTTCCTCTTTTTATTCCATCTTCCTATAATTCATAGTTACTATTTGTCCAGTTCACTGGGCTTTTTTTCTGAATCTGATATAAAAAGTTTTGCCTGTCCTCATCCTGAGATATTTCTTGTTTCAACCAAATACTCATTGCTGACCTTACGTGGTCACCTGTGCTTCTTTGACCCTTGGGGCCAAACAGGAATATAGACTAGCTCTGCAAATTAAAATTTATTCCATTTTCAGGAAACTTAATTGGATTTCTTAATTGGCATCAGATTATGTTATTCTACTAAATACCACCTGCATGACCTTGACGAAGGTCATCATGGCAGGAGTCTATCAGAAGTTTTCCACTTCCCCCACTGCCACGTAATAAAGCCCTTGTGACCACAGCCTACCACGGCATTTAGGTTTACCTCTAATATATTCTTTCACTTATGTATGTCTCAAAACCATGCCAAATGTTTATCCTCTGACCGTTTTCCCACCACAAATATCCCACAAGCCTGCCACTCTTGTTTTTTGAAGATTTATTTATTTATTATATATACAGTATTCTGCCTTGGAAGAGGGTATCAGATCTCCTAACAGATGGTTGTGAGCCACCATGTGGTTGCTGGGAATTGAACTCAGGACCTCTGGAAGGCTAATCAGTGCTCTTAACCTCTGAGCCATCTCTCCAGCCCAAGCCTGCCACTCTTCATAAGTTTTTCTAATTTTTTTCACACCCACAGTTTTCATAAGCAGCAATGCTTGTTCATGTTCAGCAATTAAACTCTAACAGGTGTTTGCTGCTTGCAATAAAATACCTGACAAAAAAGGGTTTGTTTTGCCCCACAGTTTGAGGGGACTGTCCATTCTGATGAGGAAGTGATGCCAACAGGTTCTTTCATTAGCTGGTTACATTGTATCTGCTGTCGAAAAACTGGGAGATGGACGACAATGCTATGCCTACTTTCTTCTTTACTGAGGCCAGGATACCAGCTCATAGAGTCTAACTGTACACATAGGTCTGATCATCCCACTTCTGTAAAGTCACTTATAAGCATTTATACTGTATTTTTTTCTACTAGATGATTCTAATTCCCATAAAACTGACCAGATTAATCATTACAATTCCATCACTTGATAAGATGATACACAGACATACTGTTTTCAAATTACAACCCTATGTCACTTGTCCTCAGAGCTCACGCTTGCCTCAAAATACAAAATGTATCTTCAGTTCATCTAAAAGTCCCCTTTCTCTTTAACATTCCCAGTACTCTTCCACAGTTCAAACTCTCTTATGGACTCAAAGCTATTTCTTAACTATAATGTAGACTGAAGATTTCATCCTGCAAGCTGCTCCCAAGTAATCACACAGAGGTTTAATATTAATTGCAAATTCTTGGCCAATAACTCAGGCTTGTTACTAGCTAACTCTAACATTTAAACGAACCCACATTTCTTATCTTTGATTTGCTACATGGTAGCTTGGTTCCTTTTCGCATTATGCCATGTCTACCTTGCTTCTCTCTGCATCTGTTCATGATTCTCACTCTGCCCTTCTTTCCAGCATTCTGTTTTGCTCTTCTCCGTAACCCATCATGTATAGGCCAGTCAGTTTCTTTATTAAACAAATCACAGTGGCAAATATTCACCCAGTGTGCGAAGAGATTCTTTGATAGCATTCCCCACTTTTGCCTAATTAAAAATAAGGTTTTCAATTTTAACATAGTAAAACTATATATAACAAAAAGCAGTTATCAACTAAGAACTACAGTTACAATAACCAGTCCATTTGTATTTGGCAAAGTTAGAGAAAATACTCTATTATTTATTATAATTTATAAATTATACGTAATGTAATTTTTATCATAACTAAGGAAAACTATGACTATGACTATCTAATCTTTAACTCCCAAAAGGGTGAAATGTTATCCAATGACAGGCACATCTGACTTCCTGGACAAGCACCTTAAGTTCTTCTGTAATATTGGGTCATTCATCTTTGGCCTAAAGACCTAGTAACTCCAACAGACTTTTCTAAGAAGCAGGGAATTCTGAAGGATTTTCCTACCTTGTCCTGGCACAGTTTGGCAATCTCTTTCTTTGGTATCCTGGTTGTCCAGTTTGAATATTATACTGTCAGTAATTGAGACAAGGGCAGTTTCACTGCATTTGTAATTAACTTGCTATCCCAAGGTCCTAGAATTGTTAACATCTTGGAGTCTCCTTTGAACATCAGATTTCACTATCAGCGATAAATGAGGTCATCTCCCAGGTGTTTCACACAGTGACTCCAATCCTTCCATACATTTCTAGCCTATGCTTCAAGACCCCATAGCTCCCTATATCTTGTATCTTTCATGCATGCAAAACCAATAAAAGATAGATGATGCTGGTAAGTTTGGCTCCTAGTTTGAATTGTATCCTGGCCCTTTCTTCAACCATAGTTACTTAGGCCTTCCTGCAACAAACCAGGGAAAACTTCTCTCTAAAGGTATTCTTTTGAATACTGTGTGTGTGTGTGTGTGTGTGTGTGTGTGTGTGTGTGAGAGAGAGAGAGTCTCCGAAGCCTACTATAAAGTCTATTATCAGAGTAACAAGATGCTGACATCAAATCAAATAAAATACAAAAAAAGGAGAGTGTAGAATATTGAAGTAAATGTATATACAGAGAATGGAGTGCCCACAAATATATGTCCATATACATAGCCAACTACATTTAAAACAAGAGTACTAAGATTGCATTATATAAAGGATAGCCTTACCCATAAATGTGGTTTGTAAATTGTATATTTACCTACAGATTAATAAACATAGATGCTTGCTTCTCACTGACTGCAATATTAACTCAAAATTCTTTGAAGGCTAAAATTTATTTTCTGAAATTATGAAACTATAAAAACAAATACAAAGAATGTTTCAGGACATTGGAATGGGTAATGTGTTTTTCAAACTATCACAAGCACAAGAAACAAAAGGAAAATATATGAACCTACATAATGTTATCATTGTAAAGGAAACAGTGCAGCAACAATGAATAGAATGAGATACAATGTATACATTTGACATTATGCTGATATCCAAAATATATAAAACCCTACAAAATCTTAACAGAAAAAATATATTTAAAATGATCTAAAGATATGAATATACATTTCTGAAATAAGCCATGCAAGTGACCAAGAACCAACAGGTAAATAAAATAGTCACAACAGCAATATTCATTGGAGAAATGGCAATTTATACTAGAAAAATGTCACTGTGCACTGAGTAGTAGTGAGGTTTTAAAAAGACTAATACAGCAAGAGTTAACAACAATATGGAGTGAATGAAGCATTTGTGCAAAGCTGGTAGAAGTGTTAATTCACAAAGTCATCATAGAAAGCAATATGGAAATTTTTCACATAATGGAAAGTACACTTTGCAACAGGATCCTACAGCAGTATAGCCAATTTCCAAGAAATTGAAACACCCAAGTATCTATCAAAGTATGAAGAGGTAAAGAAAATATAGTACACACATAAAGTGGAAAATGATTCATCCATAAACCAGAATAAAATCTTGCTGTTTGCGACACTGTGGGGGAAAGGGAAGATGATGATGTTGAATGGAATGTGTCAGGCCCTGAAAAATAGGCATCACTCTTTATCACTAATATGCAGAATCTAGAAAATATCTCATAGAAGCTGAGAGTAGAGCTTTGACTGAGAGGCTGGAATGAGAGATGGAATGTAAAGTTAGATAGGATTAATTACATCTTCAATACTAGTACATAGCACTTTGATCATAGGGATTAATATATATTCTCTAGTCCAAAAGCCTGATAAAAAGTTTTTGAAGCTAATCCACAAAGGACTAATAAGTGGTCAAGGAGATAAAGAGTTGTGATTTCTTAAATATTCAACACTGTGCAAATATATCAAATATTACTCCATTAATACATACAAGTCTTTTTGTTTTCGTTTTGTTTTGTTCCAGTTAAAATAAAATTGAAGAAGAAGGAAAAATAAGATAGTGTATCATTCATTGATCATCTTAATAGTAATGGTTTATTCTTTGGATAGGAAGAATTTCTTTATAAACAGTCAAAAGAATATAATTCCTATCCAGAGAGTAAATTGCCTACCCTGACAGTTGGAAAATGATTCTCTCTTGACTGCGCCATAGAATGAGGATTTCAGTAACTCTTCAGCTGCTGAAGATGTTGCTAAGCTTAACTGACACCACCCAAAAGTAGAAGGAGGAAGTGAAAGCTTGTAGTTCATAGTATTCTTATGTTTGCTTGTGAGGTCAACTTCAAGCCTCCCAAAGACTCTGTAATAGAAGCCATTGGTTCTCAGGACTTCTAATTTTATTGTCTTTAACAAGAATTTAACTGACTCTCACTGTCTTGTTTCTTCATGTCTATGTTCTTGTGTTCATGCACACCTCCTTTTCATTTTGCTTTCCTTCACAGCTTTGCATTGGGCTTTATGTCTTTTAATATGTTTTATTGTTAATTGATACATCATAGAGTATAACAGGGTTGGTGAAATATCTCTTATCTATTTGGAGTGGGAGAGATGGTTCAGTCATTAAAAGCACTGATTCCTTTTGCAAAGAACCCAGATTTGGTTTCCAGCACCAACCTGGCAACTAACAACTCCTTCTTCTGGCTTCTACAGGTACTGCACCCACATGGTTCACAGACATTCATACAGGCAAGCATTTATATACATAAAATATAGGTAAATCTTCTTTAGAAATATTAGAAGCTATTCTTTCTATTCCCCAGCAATACCCATGTGGTCATTGGCTATGTGGACAAGGCCAGGCCTGTGCCCTGTTCTCCACCCCTCTTACTGTATTCCCCAATCAGTACTCAGATATTAACATCCATTCTTCCTGTCTTGCCTTCCTTTTATTTACTCAATTATATCTTCTACATCAGCCTGAAGCTTTCAGAAGCATATGGCATGCACAATATTTTTTTAATTACTATCCCGGTATCTTGCACTCAGGTCTTATATTCACACCCTAAACTCAAAAGGAGCTTTGGTTAAGAACTTTAGTAGTTTATATAACTGAAATCCAAATAACCTGCCGACTTCTTCATATTGTCTGAATTCTCACATCGTTCTGCACTAGTGTCATGCTTCCTTGAAGACATTTCTTTCTTGACTCTGAGTACAGTGTCGTTTTCCTTTGATCCTCTTTAGCTATTGCTTCAGAAGTTGCTGCCTCTGTCATACCACAACAGTAAAATTCTCTCTGGCTCTCTACTCTTTCCCTGGGTGGTCTTCTACAGCCACGAATTACTGATACGTAAATCCAACGTTTATCATCTCTTATCGCTTGTCCAGTCCCCTGTTTTAAGATGTGGGTTTACTAGCGCCACGATTTGACTATTTTTCAATTGCCTGGAATTTTAAGCATCCAAACTTGATTTTTGAATTCTTATCTTCCTACTCAATTACTTAGCATTACTTCTCTTTTATTTGCTGTTGCTAACACCCATATTTTTTTGCTATCACCTATTTCCAAATCATCCCTTAATCTGCAGCCTTACTACTCATTTCTTAGTCACACCCACAGCCAATTCCCTTGTACTATTTTAAAATAATTTTAACCGACCTCCCACTCCCTCCCTCTTAGATGCTCGTCAACTTCTGTCTCAAACATGCCCAGCTTTCTTTTATGTTTATAATGCAATCAATATATTACTTTCCATCACTTTTAATAGCTTTCCATTAAACTAACAAAAAAATCTGAGAAATAAAAGGCCTCTAACACCCATGCTGTAATTAACAAACCTCTTTGACCATTGTGAATCTTTGCTATTCTTTAGCTAGGATTGCTTTTTCGTGCTGCAATTCTTTCCTACCCCTGGACTTACCCACTCCTGCAGTTATTTATATCTTAGTGTCTCGTTCCTCTTCCTCTAGAGAAAGCCTACTCCCCTGCAGGCCTCATTTTGAATATCCGTTCCTTAAGGAGACCTTTCCAACATCCTGATCTAAATTAAATTCTGCTGGTATGCTCTCAGAGCATCATTTTATTTCCTGGTGGCACCTGCCATGATTGGTAATCCTACATTTACATGATGTTTATTTTATGTTGTCTCCTTAATATGCTATAAGCCTTATGATTGACGCAGCTCTGATTATTGTTTCTTTTTCTAATCAATGTATCTCTAGGATAGAACTAAGTGCCTCCAAGATGCTAAGCCCTTGGTAAACACCCACTGAATGTTTTGTAGTTTTCATTTCATCGCGGAGTCTCTCTTCCCCTGGCTGGCTCCGTTTTCTATTACTTTCATCTTCTTTCTGTCCTTTCTTCCCTTTATCTTTCTGTCTTTTGTTAGGAAAAAGTTCTCACCTAACATCTAACACATGATCCTTTTAAAATATAGCAACCAGGTTAATTAATGCTCAATATTAAAAATATGTGCTCAGTGACTGATTAATACTTTCATTTACTTGTTTATTTTTTTTAAAATTTACTTCAAGCTCCAATCAATTCAGAGGAGTGATAATTTCTTTCTTTTTCTTTTTCTTTTTAGGAGTGGTAATTTCTGAATGACCTATAGATATAATTCTGTTTGAAATATGCTCAGGACAAACTTTTGATTGGCTCATTTAATTTTTGACTTATCAATTCATTTAATTATCCAAAGATCTGAAATCCCACTCTGCATTATACACTTAGGTAACTTAAACCTTGAATTTTCTCATGCTCAATTGATACTTATCTTGAAAAATTAATAATTCCTCAATACCTTTAACTCCTAAAATAAATAAAATAGTAACTAACTTATGAAGACATTTTGAAAATACATGAGATTTTCCATATAGATGTGATCAACACATTTTAAGGCTCATATAAGTAGTAGCTAGCAATATTTAGAACATCACCATTAATTATGAATTATGTTTTCAAGCATCAGGTCATAGAGTGCTGTAAAAGTACAGGTTATGCCTTACATAGCTTATATTCAGCACAGAAAATCAAATCCTGTCCCTTCAACCAAGTCTGGCCTTCTGCCCAGGTTTCTAAATAAAGTTTTAAATTTCTAACTAAAGTTTCTAAATAAACACTGTTAGCCTGTTGCTTCGCATTCCCTCCCCAGCTGTTTGGTGATGCAGAGGTAAAATTGAGAAGCTGCTACAGAAACTGTAAGCCCTGAGGAAAGCAGTTAATGTTCATCCTGTCCCTTATTTAAATATCTGTTGGCCCCTGTTAAGTGCAGCTGGACTCACCTGCTTTTGGAGAAAACTGTCTACATTTGTGAATCCTTTTTGAAGAAGAGGCAATCTGGACTAACGTGCTAACTTTTCTCTCCGAGTGTCATCCCAATATGGATTTTATCGTTCAACCCTCCTCCCCTAAATAGCTTCCCTTCATTTACAACTGACTCAACATCTCTCCCAAAATGTTGTTACAGGGTTATATAACAAAGCACACATAAAACATCTGGAAATCTTGATCCCCCCCCTTTTCCTCCCCTCATTGCTTTTGGTGAATAAAAGATGTAATTTATATAGATTTTACAAGTATAAATATCTATTATAACTATACAGCTACACAAAGCCACTTTGGATCAGAAGTCAGGGTAATTGTAGTCTGTAATAATACATGATTCACTAGAAGGAAATCTGATGGAGGTTGCAAGAAACACACACAAAAATATGTCTGTTAAACTTCCCCACTCTCGGTTCTGTTGTTTATATTTTACGGCCTTTTTCTTGTTTTAAACTTGTCATAGCTCAGCCATAGGTTTAAACCTTTTGTATGCTAATGATTTTCCACTTCTAATTAGATTTCCAAGGTGCTTCTCATGCAAAAATCAACTGAAAATATTGTGCAAATTAAATTACACAAAAGGGAGAGCGATCTTGCTCTATGAGGAAAATAATTTGTTCTGCTGTTTTTTTCTAAAGGTGCCTCCTTAATAATAGCTTAAAATGATAAATCTTTGAAGATTTGTTTTTCCCAGTAGTTAACCAGTCAGTAATGTTGCCTACAAAATTCCAATTAAAAAAAATGACCTTTTAAAGATGCCTTCTAAAATTAAAATTTAATGAGTGGTAATAAATGGTGATGCTTTACACAGGAAGAAACACAAAGCCTGCCTGGAGCCCTTGCTCCATCACATCCACTCTCCTGCCCTGGAAATGGATCTTCCCTTTCATTATCTCAAAGGGAAGATGATGTGACTACAATAAGTTTGAGGAACTCCAAACAGATTGTGCGCTGTGGTTCCTAAAAGTGGTGCTCATGCCTTTGTAATTGGGCAGGTGGAGCTTCGTAGCCTTTGTGAGGGTCCTTTTGTAGATTGCAGCTCCATTACTCCACAACGACAGCTTGAGGTATTGAACCTGCTTTCGATTAGGCAGCTGCTGCAAAAATAAATAAATTGTCATGAGGGAGCTCAAAGAGAGTGTTTGCATCTGAAGGGAATGCTTGCCGCAGTTCTGCAGCAGTAGGATGGTCTTCCTACCGCTCTGCTCTCAGCTGGAAAACAGCAACTAGATGGACAGTTTGGGAGGGTGGGTTGTAAGAAAGGATAAAATATTTGTACTCTACCATTGCACCTGGCTTCCTAGGCAAAAACCAAAATGACTGTCAAAGATACTCAGAACATTACTATTTGTCTTTCATTAACCTCAGGGGCTGTCGAATGTGCTGTCTCATTTACTAAATGTGAACAATTTATCTATCATAAATGGGACGCTTATTGGTTTTGTCTTATATTTTAAATACTTGTAAAGCTTTCTGTTTTTCTCTTTGTTTGCTTTGTTTTGTTCTTCATGATGCTTCTTGCTTACCCATTTTGTCCTTAGCATCCTATTAGCAGAAAGCTGAACAGTTGTTTGTTTTGAAATAAATTATGCCTGTATTTTAAAAACACGTTTATTGAAGAATGGCGAAGAATGAAAATAATTCAGCCAAGCTTAGCACTTGATGGGTCTGTCCTTGGTATATAGAGAGTACATTAAAACAAAGTGAAACATTAATAACAAAATAAAAGTCACATCTTTTATGAAATTCAGATACAGGTCACCTTAAAGAAACACGAAGTAGACTGTAGAGGCAGACTAAACATCAAGTCACCAGAGGACAGGGGGTGTTCAGTCCGAAGGAGCTGTCTTCCAGCCAGGCTATAGGTGTCACACAAGGCAGGCAGGGGACTCAGTCCATTTCAAAATAATCAGAAAACTGAAATACCCAAGAAATGGAAGGTGAATCTCCAGTTTCCTTACCAACTAAAGGGGGAGCAAAGGACACCTTTAGTTACAAAGGATTGTTGGCCCACTGTATTAACAAGTTGTTGTAAATGAAAACCCCCAATTGCCCAATCAATTCATTCATAAAAATGCATATTCATCTGTAGCTAACTTGTCCCTTCCACTGTTTGTTTCTTGTCCTCATATGAGGGAAGAAAGTGATTGTGTCAGAATCCTTTTTAGCTTCTGCGTTTGACTTATTTTTTTATTTTTATTTATTTTTTATGTGTACAATATTCTTTCTGTCTGTATGCCTACAGGCCAGAAGAGGGCACCAGACCCCATGACAGATGGTTGTGAGCCACCATGTGGTTGCTGGGAATTGAACTCAGGACCTTTGGAAGAGCAGGCAATGCTCTTAACCTCTGAGCCATCTCTCCAGCCCCTTGACTTACTTTCATCCACTGGTGGAAGAGTGAGGCGTCTTTCCCAGCATGAGTCCATGATTGTAATGGTAATGTTATCCTAGGAATGAGCTCAACCTGGACTTAAAATCCAGTGAGAAAAGTTGTGTTTCTCTACTGGTTCACAAAATAACTGATTTCTCAAATTTCCATGAACTTGTACTAGTCAACAATTTTTCTCAGATTTATAACTGTTTAAAAATGTAGCATACATAATTCATTTCTCAAAAAGCACACACTGAATTTTTTTCTTTATTTAAATTAAATTTTATGTGCCTATGTATATCTTTTTTTTTTACCTGAAAGTAGGTCCCTCTATCATCTGTGGGGATGATACTCTCAGAGGCCAGAAGAGGGAGTCAGACCCCCTGAAACTGGAATTAGAAACAGTTGTGAGCCATCATGTGAGAACTGAGAAAAGAACCTGGATCCGCTCAAGAATAGCCAGTGCTTTTAAGTACTAACCATCTCCCTAGCCAAAAATGCTAAGCTTCTTAGAACTAACTTTGGGATTTGGGGATTAACTCAGTTGTTTGTCCTTTATACCTATGCTCCCCTTCTCATCATTTTGCACCATGAAAATAAATATTCGAGGGTAAATCCTGGCGTCTACTCTGTTATACACAGAGTCTGGCTGCTTGATGCTTCCCTTTAAAGGAAGGTACACCAACTGAGAGCTGAGAAAACTAAACTCATGAGAAAAAGAATATATAGAGAGAATAGGTCTGGATAAATAATAGAAACAGTCAAAACTGCTTTATGTATTCTCTCTTGCAGTGTATTTAAGGAATTTTTTTAATTCCAAAGTAAAATATAGATTCACACACTGCATTTAACTCAAAATCTGGAGACAGATGGGTTCTGAAGAGAAAGAGAGCAGTCTAGGTTTCCTGAACAGATGTAGCTCAATCTACTTTGGTTGACAACTGGTAAAGTAGGTAGTTAGCGATGGCAAACATTAGAGCAATTTGAACAACTTGTCAGGATACATTTTTTTTTAAGCGTAGCTGCCACTCAGTAGTTAATTTGAATCACATTCTGGACTAAACTCTATAACTCACAGGTACACTAACAGTAATTACTATCTCCATTTCTTTCTTTAGAAACGAGCGAATGAAGAAAAGAGCTGCTGGGACCGAGGTCAGGGTGAGTCATACCGTCTTCGTTCCTTACGTTTGAAGTGTGCAGAAAACATCATGTGAATCTTGTTTTCAGCAACTCTCCGGGGCCTTTGTCTCTGATAAATTAGACAAATTGAGCCTTCAGGAGGGAATAAAATGCTTGTTTTAGCTTCACAGTACGGGAATACATCACTTACCCTGGATTTCTGTGTGCCAACCACCATATACTTGGACATTGTTTAATTGGATCAGGGCTGAAGTGATAAGGCTTTTTCTGGGTGAATTCCCATTCGATCATTGTGAGTTTCTCTCTATTGTTATTTTTTTAAAATCTGCTGTAGGAACGATATTAGTTAGACTTGCAAGGTAGTTGTAGGCTGTGTATCTGAATGTGACCCATATTTAAGTTGGGTGCCAAAAACAATTAGACTGGAGTTGGTGAAAATTTAATTGTAATAAGTGATTTTAACAATGTTTATTGATAAACTTTCTGAAATGTATATTATTAGGTTTTACAAAAGACAAAACATTTGCTACATTGTAAGCAATGATAAAGGCTTGGAATCAGGCATTGCACAAATATAGTCCTCTGATGTCTTAACCCTATTCTCTAGTTTAACATTGCTAATAGTTTACTCTATTTAATTCTATATAGACTTTGATATTTTGAACTTTATCTGAAATCCTAAACAACATAGGACAAGCATGGCAATCTGATAATATTATTTAAATATACTGGTATGTGCATAAGTATCTGCAATCCTAGTAATTTTATTGTCTATGATTTTGAAATCTTCATCCTTCCTTCCTTGGTCGCTCTTTCATTCTTTCTTTCTTTCTTTCTTTCTTTCTTTCTTTCTTTCTTTCTTT
>LOEQ01002478.1:63584-75035 GCA_001685075.1 Bramus lutescens
CTCCTCCTCTTCCTCCTCCTCCTCCTTCTCCTCCTCCTCCTTCTTCTTCATTTTTTGGGACAGAATTTCTCTGTGTATCTTTGACTCTCCTAGAACTTATTCTGTAGACCAGGCTGGCCTGGAACTCGTAGACATCCATTTGCCTCTGCCTTCCTGAGTGCTGGGATTAAAGGCATGCACCACCACATCTGGTTCATGGCAACTCTTAATAAGAAAGTGTTTAATTAGGGCTGGCTTATAGTTTCAGAGGCTTAGCCCATTGTTGTTATGGCAGGAAACATGGTGGCACAGATAGACATGATGCTTGAGAAGGAACTACATTTGGGTTGGCAGGCAACAAAAAGAAAGAGTGAACCACTGTGCCTACCTTGAGATTCTGAAACCTTAAAATCCAAATTCAGTGACACACTTCCTCCAGTATGGCACAATACTACTCCAACAAGACTATATATCCTAATCCTTTCAAATAAGGGTACTCCCTATGAGTCTCTGGAGGTCATTTTCAGTCAAACTGCCACAGTGGGTTTGAGCTTAAATGATCTTAAATGTTACCAATAAATGAAGAATAAGTTAAACTCATGGTGTTTTGCCTAGTACATTTTTGTTTCTTTGTAATGAGGAGTTTTAGTGGGTTAAAAAGGCGTATGAGGGTTGCCAGTGCCGGGAGAAATTTGCTTTGTGTTTCATCCCCTCCAGTTTAGTCCCCGTGCTTCTAGAAAGTTTAGATGGGTGAGTGATCAGAGAGTCTCCCTAGTATACTTTTACTATTTATGGCCACATGCTTGAAGGCAGTCCATGGACATAAGTCGGAAATTCCAGGAGACAACTTCCAGGAACCTAAGCAAGTTATGTTCACAATAGAGAGAAGACAACACTGTCTCTGACATTGTCATGTGCCCCCATTCACTTCCTGAAACATGGGTAGGGTATGCACAACTCGTCTTGCATGGTTAAATGAGAGATATGCTTAGAACATATAAGAACCGAGTGATCCAAACATGTGTCACACTACTCTGTCTTAATTCAGGACTAAAATAAAGTGTTACAAGTCTAGTTGGATGGTAGAATATGCGCTTATTATGACCGATTTTCTCTTTCTCTTGCTTTTGGTTGTAGTATATGCTTAAATATAAATATTAGGCTTAAACCCCAACTTAAAAGAAAGAATAAATTTTCAGCTAATACGTGAGCCAAAATACTCTTGCTTTTTTCCCCAATGGCTGTAAAAACCATACCCTGACAAAAAGCCAGTTATGATTGAACATGTTTATTTTGCCATACAGTACCATGACAGTAAAATCAAGGCAGCACATGCCTGAAGCAGTTAGTAACATCTACCCAGAATACGCCGCCTGGGATGAATTCATGCTACTGAACAGTACTGTTATACATTTATTCAGTCTTGGATCCCTTGCCCAGACTATGCTACCATCCAACATTAAGATGGTGCTTTCCACATCAATTATTATAACAATGCATTCCTCCACAAACAGCTCCAGAGGACTATCTTGGAAGATTCTAAACTCTACCAAGTAGACAAGTAACTGAGTTTTCAAACTGGTAGCCTCCTCATTAATGTGACCCATATGGGAAGATATTTATATAAATATTTGAGTTTCAAGACTTCTCTAAAAAGATTTGTGGTTCTAGTAAAACTGAACACACTTTCTCAGATGATTTAGAACAGAAACAGAACCCTGGAAGAGCATCACACAATCCGGGTATTGCAAATGCATTCAGGTTCCAACCATCTTCATGACCTTTTGTCTCCTGTTACTTACTTGTCTTAAGAAAATCACTGCGATAAAATTCTGCACACTGCGTCACCTTCAGACCTGTTTCAGATGCAAGCTACCCCTTACATTCCAGTGAGCATTGAAATCCTGTTATCCAACTCTGTGACACTAAAGTTTTCAACAAGAGTGTTGCAAATCCATCAGGAGAATCTAGGTTCCGTGGGGGTATTTTTATGCAGTGTCTCTTTTTGATCAAGTTAGCAAAGAAATATAACTCATTTTTAAACGAATTGGCAGACAGACGTTCAATACAAGCAAATTTATTACAAGTATAATAATCTTTGCTGTGCTGCTGGTGATAACTGAAGCAACAGCGTATCAGGTGCTTCACTCACGTTTGAATTCTTTGTTTTTTATAAGCTTTACATAATAGTAAAAAGTGCATCTCTAAGTACCTCTGCATAGAAATTTCATATTCCCCTCTGGAATTTTCTCTCCATAAAATTCTTTCCCCAAACTTTTTGTTCTCATTTACCTTCTTTCCCTTCAAAATAAGAACACACCGATACCTATTTCTCTTTCTGAGCCCTTTAACACATAGAACTGGTCTTCCCTCCACTTGTTGCTCTAGGTATCTTGGAGTCCTCGCTTTCCGAGAAGTGTTAGTATGAGATTTGTGTATTTGCTTTTATCAAGATTATGAGAAAAATGTCTAGTGGAAAGAGCTCTTAAGATAATATATGTTCATCTATATTTCTACATATGTTTATATATAAATCTGCTCTTTTTCCATATGTTATAAAACATAATGCCCAGAGCCCACCTTTTCTGATCTGCTAGTTGCACTAAAGTCTTGTGTGTGTGTGTGTGTGCGCGCGCGCTCGTGTGTGCATGCATGCGTGTAGCCACTATTAGTTCTTATGAAATTTGAAGAGAGATTTGAATCTCTGATAACATGATTCATAAAGGGAGAACAGGAGAAGGTTCTGAAGTTCAGGCAATCAGTCAAAGAGAGCACAGTTAGGCCATGGGCACATTCAGGAAACTGCTAGTCACTCTTTTCTTCCTGTGGCTTTTGTTAAATGGAAAACCCCAGTGCATGTGATGTACATTCTCAAATAATGTTATGCAAGAGATAGAAGTCTTAGGAATTACAGAGCAGAAGGCAGGATCCAAATATTTCAGCCTGGCTAGTTATTAAGGAGAATTTTGCAATATGTCTTTGTAGTAATGATTGAAATTTTCAACTTCTTATTTTTAGACACTGTCCAGTTTTGTAATTTGCACATGCAGGACCTGTATTTGACGAAATCCATGTGCAGTCAAGGAATTTTATATTGGCGAATGCTGTCGAGATCGTTTGTCTGTATTAGCTGAAAGCACCTGGCGTCTGTCTTGTGAAGCCTAGCTTGATGTGTGGCATGCCGGTTTAAACCCATTTCAAACTCCACAGTGTTCTTCTAGGACCTGAGATAATGAAATATGTTCCATCTGAGGCTCCCAACACAACAAAACAATTTAGCCAGATTGTAAATTAAGTAGTATATTATAAATTATGCAGCACGGACTGCCAACATGAAGCATGGCCACCACCAGTAATTAACCTGAAGTAAATGTTGAGAGTGCCTACTATCTCAATCCTGAAACCTGATGAGGCTAGGAGAAGAGCTCAATTTCTTAAAGTAGCTTTATATTTGAAATCAATATAATAAACTAGAAATATAATCCTATTTTTAAAAGATATGTAGACAGTATTTAGCTAAAGTGCACATTTTCAGAAATCCTTATTCAAATGCCAAAGTAAGGAATCTCAGAAGTATATATAATCTCAGAATTTTAGGTACCCTCGCATATCCCCAAGTGAACACTTACGCTCTAACTCTATAAAGATAAAACATCAATGGCTGATAACCAGGCCTTCGGTTCTGGTGATGTTCACAACTCATGTGCTTTTCTTTAGCTTATATTATATATTTTTTCAAATTCCCTTCTTCTGTCTCTTCAAAATGCCATGATTCATGCTCATGCTGGCTTAGGACAAATGAAACTAACAAACACAGCTAATCTATGCAAGATCAAACCAAGATTTTATTGGAATAAGGACAAAAGCAGAATTCTATTGTTAGGCATGTAGTTGGACTAGATGTATTTCTGTCTTCTTAATACACTGTAATTTGTACTAAATATAATTTTGGGTTATGTTTCTACCGTAAAATTCCTGCAACAATAGTCTACCCTGTATATGCTGTCTTCAACAGTGGTGTTTGCAAATCTAGAGTCAAAGGTTTTCCAGGAATTCATACTGTGTCACAGCTATTTTATTCATTTATTAATTTCCTTACCTTTTGTATCTTGTAACAAAAGCTAAAGATAAAAAAATATCTTTACATTGACCTCGAATTCTAGCAGCCTGTTCTTCTATGTGGTTTGATCCTTCTATATTAATTAGCATTATTCTAGAAGCAATTGATTAAAATACCCCCACAGTTGAAGTTCATGTTCTTAAATCCACTCCGTATGCACTGAATAATTATATTAATTACAATAAAACTTCCAATTAATAGGAAAACTGGCTTTCAAATTATACATCTGGTACTGATTTTAAAAAGTAAAATAAATATTTAATTTTAAATTAATGTTTCACTTTGCTAAATGCATTGCTTTGTACTAGACTATATTTTTTAAATTTTGGTTTCATAAAAATTATATAAATAGATTCACTATAAAGCAACTCAAAAGTAAAAGCCATGGGGAAACATATTATGTTACTTTTGAGGAATGGTAGGGAAAGGTATTGAAATTCTATTTTACAATTATTGTGCTAATACACTATCAAGAGGCATATATAATTCATATGCTGGAGTTTACTAATTCATCCTGCTCAAGATCCTTCTCACTAGAACAAAGTATTTCATGGTGAGCTCCTTTCAGAACCTTGGAGAGTGGGCCATGTGGATGTAACTCTACAAAGAGAGACTCTGATTCTGATTGTTTTATTCAAATGATTTTACAGTGTTTGTGGTCCAGTGTAGTCTGAACATGTTTTTCATCTTAGTGCAGTAGTTCTGCGGGGTTTTTTGAAAGCCATTGTTAATTTCAGTGATTGTCATTGTTATATAAAACACATTTTATGTATGTCCTACTATGACTTGTTAACTAACAAAGAGTCTTAATCCAAATTAAAGAAGCTCACCTGCTTACCAATATCTCTACAGCACACTTGAGACATGTCTGTCTATTCCGTGACATAGGAAATAGTTCATAGTAACAGATGTAAAGCAATGGCCTTCCTGTCACTCCTCCTAAGACTTTTGTAGTGCCATTGTGAGTTAGATATTTTGATAAAGGAGGGGACTTAAAGTTTTCAAGAATAAATTGGATCTATTGAAAAGCAGGCTGGACTCTTTTTTTCAGAAAACAAAAGCTCCCTTATTAAATAGATTCATGAAACATCCCTTCCAAGGAGTTAAGGATTTCACTAATAACAATGAACATGTTCTGAAAAAATTACAGAGAACCTTCAATGCAATTATAAATCACAATAATAGCTGCATTAAAAAATTAAGAGAACATTGTCTGGAAATGGCACACTCTACAGGAATGCTTTCCCCCTCAACTTCCGAGAAGTGAATCTCCACCATTTACGGTAGAGTTACAAGGCATTAAAGACCAGCAAATGCAGTGCTACCTGTGCTGGAACAACAGTAATACCAGAGACTGATTTTGGTAAATAATGTGGAACATCTTTGACTTAAAAACAAAATGGGCCAAGGTACTCATTTTATGGGATATCCCTATTGTTTAGGGTGTGTCAGCCTTGAAAGAACAAAACAAAGTAGATTCGTAAATAAATATATAGCCAGACATATTACAGACACAAGGATATCTTTGAAACATTTTAGAGTGTAAATTCACTTGATCTTGACTAGGTTTAATTAATTGTGGAAAATAATAAAAAAAAATTGATCACTAAAGTTGTGGTGTTTGTGCCATTTTTTTTCTTCCCATGAAAGTCTTCCTTGTCTCCCCATCTTTACGTTATTGTTTGTGGCAGGGTCCATGACTAAGCCTGCAGCTTCCATCATTTTGGCTAGACTGGCCAGCTAGCAAACTGCTGAGATCTTCCTGTTTCTACTTCACCGTACTTTCCTAGACTAGAATGTACTTTTTATATTTTTTCAAAAATAAATATTTTGAGATTGCAATATAATTACACCTCTTCTGCCTTTTGCTCCATCCTTCTCATGCACCCCACTCCTTGCTCTCTTTCAAATTTACGGCTTCTTTTTTATATTTTATTACTTTCCTAAATATATAAATTTAACCTGCTCAGTCCATATAATGTTACTTATATGTATATTTTCGGAGATGGTCATTCCATATTAAATAACCAATGAAACCAATTAAAAACAAAAATAGAAAAACATGTGATTTTTTCAATAAAGGACTATTTCTGCATTTCTCAGATCCCTTAAGTGTCTGCAGTTCTTTGCCTAGATTCAAAACATCATGAGCTTCCCTTTCTACATTGGTATTGGTGTCATCTTTGTTAGGGTCATGTTTAGGCAGCCATTCATTTAAACAACTTACGTATGCCCAGACTTATATGTATATTTTGTGAAGACATTTAATAATATGGTTCTTGAGATTTTTGAGATATGCTTCCTGATATATTTTGTTTTTCTTCTTCTGCAGTTTTCCTCCCCATCCCTAATAGACTGGCGTGTATATTAAAGCCTTAGTAAAAATGATGTTCAGAGTTAAAAATCTTATTTCAGTTTCCCATATAAGAATAATTAGAAGTAATGGTGTCTCTTGGGGGATAGAATCCTTTCTTAGAATTCATTAGATCTAAAGTTATATCCACAACGTTGCAAAAGTAGTAGTAGTAAGTAGTAAGAATAAGGAAGAATAAGTCCTTGTGTGTAAGATAACATGAAGCTTATAATCATAGTGCATGTCAGATAAACAACAACAAATAAATGACTTTCAGAAATGCAACGCTATGAAAACAAAACAATATTCTTAGGGAGGTAGAACTCGGGGGCATTCTGTATTGATTACAACAGAATTTAAGATATAAAGGTTTATATGCCAACAGCTTCATGATAGGTTATTAACTTTTATCAGTTAACAGATACATATTACTTACCTGGAGCTATGCTGTCTTAGATGAGCAAGGTCCTTGCTTTCAGGGTTGTAAACAAGGAAAATAGTCATTGTTCCAAATAGAAGGCAACTCTAGATATATCTTTATCATCTCCCACTCATTCGGATCCCTTTTAAGTAGGAAAGGAAAAGGGCTAAGCATTGATGGATTAGAATATGAATGCCTGTGGGGAGTCAAGTGGCAGAAAGTAGAATGCTCATAAATTAACCAGAAGTCAAGGTGAATAGAGAACTGCAAGGTAGCTGTAAGGAGAGAGAGAGAGAGAGAGAGAGAGAGAGTTAGTAGATGGTGGGCTATCCAGTAGGACTATATTAGAGCTACTTTCCCATCTGGGAACTCATTTAATCTGACATAATATTTAACTTAAGACTCCGTTGGTATTTCAGTACTTTGCTTACTTGTTATGCATAAACAGATGGACCATATTGGACTTTAAAACTATGCTATATTGGTGCTGATAAATTTTAAATTTTAAAGGACATTTTTTGGTGATAAGGAAAAGATTTCAGTTAGCTGTCCAAAGTCAAGCTACCAGATTTAAATTAGACATGGCAAGCCTAATATATGGAACATGTACTTCCTCTTGAACCTGAATATATATTCAAGCCATCTGTCCAGACAATGGTAACAGTATTTATTCTAAAAAGGAAAACTATAGAGCTGAAATATGTTGAAATAATCAATGGTTGTACAATAATATAAAGAAATTGAATAGATTTGTCAGTATGTCAGTCAGAAATGAATTGCAACTGTGGCAAGAAATAAAGGTAAAAGCAATTTCTCTGGGGAAAAGCACCATGCAAAATAAAAAGCATTAGTGTGACACACAGTTTACAGAATCTCTCTTTGCAAAGATTAAAGTTTATGTTTGTTGACAGTACTCCAGGAACATGTCACACAGTACAGAAATGATCATGCCATAACCACTTCTTTTCTGATGGCTTGATTTTCCATGCAGTGATCTCCATTAGATGGAATTCAATATGCATCTCTCTCTATTGATATCAGCCAGGGTAGGTGTCTGCATGCATGGATGCAATTATTTGAAGTGAAATCATTTTCTGCCATGAGATATTTTATGTCATAATATGACAAGGACTAGCCATGTCACCTATGTACTAGAATGATTTTGATGGAATATGAAGAGCAGCAATATTACTTAGATTTGTTTTATGGGTGTCACTTATTTCTAGCTATGGAGACAAACACTGACTTCCTGAACCCTCAGAATGTTGGGGCCTAGTAGAAATAGTAACAACAGGATTCGTGGGAATACAGCATGAATCTACCACACAGTCACTAGGCAGTGAGAACCTTCTCCTATGTTTCCTTCCTTTAGTTCTCCAATATTTGTTTCTTTATGTTTTTATTTTACAGAAGAAAGATAGGATGGTTAGACTGAATAGACATACAAGTCAATACCCAATAGGGAAATAAAGAACTAGAACCTATCTTCACACGCTTACCCTACTGAGAGTAGAAAAAGAGAGGTGCAAAGAGAGATACAAATATGTCAGAAATCCCACTGTGACTCGGGTGGTCCTTGCAACTTTAACTTACTTCTATTGGATAGCAGTTTTGAATTCATCTGCAAAAATAGAACATGTGGTCGAGTCTAGCTCTAAAATTTAAGCATTGATCTCATGCAGGATTATTTATGCTACAATTTGTTTCTTAACTCTTATACCTTAGTTCTGGTAGAATGCCTTTGAGGTATACAGTGCTGGCTAACCTTAGGAAGAGGTAGAATTTTTTGCTACTTCCCTCTCTTCTTTATATTTTTGACTTCCATCCATCATCCCGTCAGAGCTTATATTTCCAATATGTGCAGTGCTATTTACTGGGATATTTACAGGTTTTAGATGCTGGAGTGGCAATATTGTGGCAAAGATTTACTGCCCAGTCCTCCTGTAAAACATAGGTGTGTATGTGTGTGTTTGTGTGTATGTGTGTTAACTTTCCATCACTGTGACAAAATAAATACTGGAGAAAAACAACTTAAATAGGAAATCTTTGATTTGTTCTCTGTCTTAGAGCTTTAGACTCACGGTCCCATTTCTGTGGACTCATGTTGAGGCAAACCAAACTGATAGAGAACTTATGGTGAAGCACAGCTTCTTAACTCATAATGACCAGAAGCAGATGAAGGGTCAGGGACAAGACTTAACCCTCAGAGACACAGACGCAGTAGACCTATTTCCTGACCTTGTCCCTAGATACTATAGTATTTTTATCACTTCAACAGTCTATTCAGTTAAAACCCTTTAATGGATTAATTTAGTGTACAAGTTAGAGACCTCATGGTCTAGTCATTGCTGACCACTGCTGCCCTGGGGACAAAGGCTTCAACAAATGAGCCTGGAGAAAACATAGAGATCTACACTACAACATGCATATAAACATAGTGATATACAGGATGAACTTACAAATAATAACAAAATATGCAATATATCTTTTTGAAAGTTCATGTGATCAGTTCTTGAAAACTATTCCCTTGATGCTGGTCAAGCTATCTGTAGTCAGATTCCTGATTGCAACTATCAATTATTACAGTTGAGAGTGTTTAAGTTATAGTAATGAGTAAAAACAGAATGCATACAACTAGAATTTTAATAATTTTCTAATGTGAGTTATTGAATTTGTCTTTTACAAAAATTTGACCTGGGGTGTATGTCCATTCAAAAGAATCTTTCTAGTTTCTTTTGGCAAAACTCGATATTAATTTTCAACAAAATGATGTTGTACTCATACCTAATAGCATGCTAAAAAATCAAGTAGAAAAGGATCTTTAGAGAAAAAATAAGACTTAAAACTGAATCTCTTTAAAAAAATAAAATCTTCATATAATTGAAACTTCATTGTTTTAATTGTAAATATATGACACTCTTTAGAAGTGTCAAAATAATAAAAATTATAATTCTTATTAAATACTTAAAAAGTGCTCATCAAATATAGTCAGAGGAAATGCCATCCTACAGAATTAGGGAAAAACTTACAAAGCATGTATCTGTTAAGGGACCCGTGGTGAGAAAGAAGGCATGTGAGGTTAGCTGTAAGGATAGTAGCCAATTAACTGAGTTAAGAATTCATCAGAGGAATCAAATAGCCATTGTGCTAGGAAAGAATCCAGATAGCTAAGGAACACATGAAAAGAGAGTACACATCATTCATCCCTAGTGAGCTTCTGGAAGCAAGTGCAATGTAGTACCACTTCACACCCGTGAAGATTCATACAATTCAAAAATGACAGAAAATGACAACTTTTGTAGAGTATGTGAGAAGTTTGCCACCTTTACACCCTGCTACCAAAGTGGTGCAGTCTGCAGAAACGCTGTCACTTCTTTAGAAATATCAAAGCGAGAATTTCCATGCCTTCCAGGACATTATAATTCTGTGTATATATCAACAAGAAACAAAAGCAGAGCTTGAGATATTTGTAGACCCAGGTTTGCAGTGTTCCTCACCATAAATGAGACATGAAAACAACACACTGTCTACCAACAAATGAATAAAGGTGTATGCATACATCTGGGTATTATTCACTCTTATAATGGGAAGTTCTGACATCTGTGATATTAGTAAGCATTGAAAACAACATGCTAAGTAATATCGGTGTCTACTTCTATGAAGTCCTCTGAAGAGTCAAAATTCCATAGACTTCAAGAGGGTACCTCTCTGTCTAGGGGCCACAAGGACCCAGTGTTGTCAAATTGGTATAAAGTTTCTGTTTTCAATATCTAGAAAATTCATTAATGGGGTGGAGGAGATGCCTATCAGTGTGAATGCCATTAACCTGCACACTTAAAATTGCTACAATAACATATTTTTATCTAATTTCCCCACAATAAAAATAGCAATATAGACAAGATGTATGTATATTAATATATATATAAAGTGAGTCTTTGAGAAAGCAAGGGTCTTGCTTACTTCATGCTGCCAGGCTGAGCTCAAATGATCATTGATATATTTGGGACTTTTCCATAAATCTGGACTGAATCTGTTAACATGAGTAGACCCAGTTGCAAGCAAAAGATAAGAACTTACACTGCTTCTTCAATTTTTCTCAAAGCATCCCCTTTCCTGGTTAAAACCTTCAGAACAGATGAAGCAGTGTCAAAAAGGTTAATTTATATTCTGCTCGAAGTGTGTATATTAATTTAATGACTAAAAAGATTTTGTTAAATAAAAGTATGAAAAAATCCCTGAGCTAAGCCACTGTATGATTTCAGCAACAAAGTTCAGTGGATTAGTGGTGACTGCCAATTTACTTTTTGCCTTTTGGATAGAATATCACTGTTTTTGATTACATGAATCAAAATCCCAAATATATACGTTTTTATCTGTTCATTTGCTTTGAGTTAGAATTTTCTGTTTAAATTCTAAATACAGTTTTTCCTGTGTAAGTTAATTTTTTCATTTTCTTCATTATTATTATTAAAATTTACCACCTCCTCCCCTCCTCCCATTTTCCTCCCTCTGCCCCCATTCCCTCTGCCCCTCCATTTCCAGTCCAAAGAGCAGTCAGGGTTCCCTGCCCTGTGGGAA